>CM030040.1:0-60394 GCA_017639485.1 Pluvialis apricaria
CCCCCACTAATTAAACTACTTCTTCGCCTCCCCGGCTCCGGTGGGGGTCCGGGTCCAATTTGGGGGTACCTATTGGGGGGGGGGGGGGTGGAAGGGGGGAAAGAGGGGAAAATGAGGGTGTCAGTGCCCCAAAAAACCCTTAATTGGGGGGGGGAAATCCCCAAATCCCCTTATTTTGGGGGCTCCCCCACATCCCCCCCCCTTCCCCATGCGGACCCCCAAAACCCCCTTTTTTGGGGGGAGACCCCTAACCCCCCCCCTCCCCTTCTCATGGGAGACCACCCCAAAATCCTCCTTAATTGGGGGGGGGAAATCCCCAAATCCCCTTAATTTGGGGTTCCCCTCAATACCCCCCTTACTTTTGGGCCCCCCCCTTCCCCTTGAAGCCCCCCAAAACCCCTCAAATTGGGGGGGAACCCCTAAAATCCCCTTAATTTGGGGTTCCCCGCAACCCCCTTCTTACTTTTGGGGATGCCCAAGACCCCCCCCTTCCCCTTGAAGACCCCCCAAACCCCTTAAATTGGGGGGGAACCCCCAAAATTCCCTTAATTTGGGGTTCCTCCCACCCCCCCGTTAATTTTGGGCAGCCCCAAACCCCCCTTAATTGGGGGGGGGAACCCCCAAACCCCCTTAATTGGTGGGTGTGCCGCCCCCATTAGTTTTGGGGAGCCCCAAAACCCCCTTAAATTGGGGGGAGACCCCCCCAAAAATCCCTTCCCCATGCCCACCCCCTTCCATTTTGGGGGACACACACCCCCCTAAACCCCCCCTCTCCTTTCCCATGGGAGACCCCCCCCGAAATCCCCCTTAATTGTGGGGGGACACCCCCAAAATCCCCTTAATTTGGAGGACGCCAATTAATTAATTTGGGGGATCTCCCCCCCCCCCCCTTCTTTTTACCTGCTTCCTCGCCCCCTCGTCCGCCTCCTTGCCTTCCTCCCCTCCTCCTTCCTCCTTTTCGGGGTTCCCCGCGGTGTTTTCGGGGGGCTGTTCGCTCCCCCCTTTCCCCCCTTCCTCCTCCTCTTCCTCCTCGGTGGGGGGGTCCCGCTTGGGGCTGCTCCCCCCCGCCGACTCTTCCTCCTCGCTGCCTTCTTCTTCCTCCTCTTCCTCCTCCTCAGAGACCTCCTCCTCCTCCTCCTCCTCCTCTTCTTCTTCTTCTTGGGGGTTCCCCCCTAATTGAGGGGTACCCCCTTGTTGGGGGCTGTTCCCCATGATTTGGGGGATCCCCCCCATGGGGGAAACGGCCCCGCTTTGGGGGTTCCCCCCGGTTCCGTTGGGAAGTTGCCCCCCTAAATGAAGCCGGACGTGTTGTTGGAGGTTGAGGGCGTTGGTGAACTTCTTCTGGCAGAGGGGGCACGAATTTGGGGGGCCCCCCCGGTGACCCCCGAAATGAGCCCGTAAATTCCCCCGGGTGGAGAAGCATCGCCCGCAAATCTTACAGCGAAACGGGCGTTCCCCCCCTAAAAAAATTCCCCCCGGAATTCCGCCGCCGCCGCCACCATGTTGACCGAAATGTAACCGTAAAGCGCGCGGACAACTCAACACCCGGCGACAAACGGGACATTGGTGTCGCGGCGGATCCGGTGACGATGACGAAGAGGCGGAGGACGGATTCGGTGGGTCGATCTTCTCCACCAGTTGTTGCAGTTTGGACGTCTCCGAAGGGGCGGTCTCCAAAAAAAGGGGGGACCCCTTAAAACGACCGGTGAAGAGCGCCCAACCTTGGGGTTTGCCGGGAGGAGTGTTTTCATCGCCCCCCTTCGATCTTCCCTCGGTGGCCTTCAACAGGAGAAGCTTGTGGAAGGCGGTGAGGTGATGGGCGGGCGCGGTGAGGTGATGGGCGGCCGCCGTCAGCGGTTGGGCGGCCGCGGTGAGATGTTGGGCGGCCGCGGTGAGTTGGGCGGCGCCGGTGAGAGGTTGGGCGGCCGCCGTGAGAGGTTGGGTGGTCGTGGTGAGATGTTGGGTGGCTGCGTTGACCGGTTGGGTTGCCGCGTTGACTGGTTGGGCGGCCGTGTTGACCGGTTGAGTGGCCGCGTTGACCGGTTGGGCGGCCGCGTTGAGTTGAGTGGTCCCGGTGAGATGTTGGGTGGTCCCGGTGAGATGTTGGGTGGCCGCGTTGACCGGTTGGGTAGCCGCGTTGAGTTGGTTGGCCGCGGCGAGATGTTGGGTGGTCCCGGCGAGCGGTTGGGTGGTCCCGGCGAGGTTTTGAGCTGCGGCGTTGAGATGTTGGGTGGCCGCGTTGAGTTGACCGGACACAGAAGGATGCTGGGTGGCCCCGGTGAGATGTTGGGTGGCCGCCGGCGCCGGGAGGAGGTAATCGAGGTGTTGGGGGACGGGATGGGGGTTCATCTGGACGTGGGGGTATTTTTCGCGGTGTCGGTGGAAGTGGACCTTCAAATTACCGCGGGTGGTGAAGCGGTTGCCGCAAACGTTGCATTTGTAGGGTCTTTCGCCGGTGTGGGACCGGAGATGGATTTGCCGAGCGCTGTCGCTGCCGAAAGCTTTGCCGCAAAAACCGCATTCGTGGCGGGGGGTCCCCGAATCCGCTCCCCCCCCGAAATTTTTAGGCCGCAGAAGACCCGGTGAAGATCCTCCAACCAAAGCCGGTAAGAAAGCGGCGACGCCACCACCGCCGCCACCGCCGGTGGGAGATTCCGTTTTAAGCCCTCGCGGCCCCATGGGGAAATGAGGGAAAAGATGGAAAAAATGGGGTTTGGGGGGGTCGTTTTTGGGGGTGAAAGGGGGTAAAGGGGTTTTGGGGTTCTCCAAAGTCCCCAAAAGGAGGACCTGACGGCAGATCTCCTCTGTCATCTGCATCTGGTGGAGCTGACGTTGTTGAAGGACCCGGAGCTCTTCCAAAATCAACGGGAGGTTTAAAGGGGCCCCCCCGGAATTTGGGGGACCCCCGGGGGTGGGTGGCGGAGGTGGGGGGTCGGCGTCGGCGTCCATGTTTGGTGGGGAGGAGGAGGAGGAGGAGGAGGAGGAGGAGGAGGAAGATGGGAGGACCACAGGACCTTCACGAGGGGGCGAGGAGATGGCGCTGGGGGAGCCTGCGGAGGACAGAAACACCCCCCCCCACACCCAAAAATCACATATTGTACCCCAAAATCCACCCCCGGGCTCTCCATAGTGTCCCCCAACAGGAGACCCCCCCCCCCCCTAAAATCCCCATTATCACCCCAAAAATCCTCCCCTGGAACCCCAAAAGCGCTCCATAAATTGTGTCCCACCAGGAGCACCCCCCTCAAAATCACCGTTATTACCCCCAAAATCTCCATTATCCCCCCCCAAAATTCCCATTATTCCCCCGCCAAAATCCCCATTACACCCCAAAAAATCCCCATTATTCCGCCCCAAAAATCCCCATTTTCCCCCCCAAAATCCCCATTATTCCCCCCCAAACAGCACCCCCCAAACCCCATTATTTTTCTTCAAACCCCATTATTTTCCCTCAAACCCCATCATTTTCCCCAAAATCCCCATTTTTCCCCCCAAAACAGCAGCCCCCTCCGACGGACCCCCCCCCCCAAAAATCCCCATTATTCCCCCCAAAATCCCCATCATTCGCCCCAAAACACCACACCCCCCAAACCCCATTACCCCCCAAAACTCCATCATTTTCCCCCAAGACCCCATAATTTTCCCCAAAATCCCCATTTTTCCCCCCAAAACAGCATCCCCCCCCCCGCCGGACCCCCCCCAAAATCCCCATTACCCCCCCAAAATCCCCATTATTCCCCCCAAAACCCCATTATTTTCCCCTAAACCCCATCATTTTCCCCAAAATCCCCATTTTTGCCCCCACAAACAGCAGCCCCCCCCCCCCGCCGGACCCCCCCCAAAATCCCCATTACCCCCCCAAAATCCCCATTATTCCCCCCAAAACACCATCTCCCCAAAACATTATTTTCCCCCAAAACCCCATTATTATCCCCCAAACCCCCATCGTTTTTCCTAAAATCCCCATTTTTCCCCCAAAAAACAGCAGCCCCCCCCAAATCCCCATTACCCCCCCAAAATCCCCCTTATCCCCCCCAAAATCCCCATTATTCCCCCCAAACCACCACCACCCCTCAAAACCCCAGTATTTTCCCCCAAAACCCCATTATTATCCCCCAAACCCCATCATTTTTCCCAAAATCCCCATTTTTCCCCCCAAAACACCATTCCCTACCCCGGCAGCGCCCCCAAAAATCCCCCTTATGCCCCCCAAAATCCCCCTTATCCCCCCCAAAATCCCCATTATCCCCCCCAAAACACCATCCCCCCAAACCCCCATTATTTTCCCCCAAAACCCCCATTATTATCCCCCAAACCCCATCATTTTTCCCAAAATCCCCATTTTTCCCCCAAAAAACAGCATTCCCCCCCCCCCGCCGGACCCCCCCCCAAAATCCCCATTACCCCTCAAAATCCCCATTACCCCCCCCCAAATCCCCATTATTCCCCCCAAAACACCACCACCCCACAAAACCCCATTATTAACCCCCAAACCCCATCAATTTCCCCAAAATCCCCATTTTTGCCCCCAAAAACAGCGCCCGCCCCCCCCCCCCCGCCGGACCCCCCCCCCAAAATCCCCATTACCCCCCCCAAATCCCCCTTATCCCCCCCAAAATCCCCATTATTCCCCCCAAAACACCAAACCCCATTATTTTCCCCCAAACCCCCATCGTTTTTCCCAAAATCCCCCTTTTTCCCCCCCAAAACCTCCCCCCGAGGGGGGGGGGGTCGCCACCCACCTCCCGGCTCGGCCATGGCTATGGGGGGGGGTCCCTTGGTCGCCCCCCCCCCCCCCCCATCCCGGGAGGAAGAGGAGGGGACGAAGGGCGGATATGGGGGGGGGGGGCGTTGGTGACGTAATGAGGGGGCGGTGATGATGTAAAAAAAGGGGGGGGGGGGTGGCGGGGGGTGATGTCATATGGGGGGGGGCTCAGTTTTGGGGGGGGCTCGGGGTTTTGGGGGGGTCATTTTGGGGGGGTTTCTGGGGTTTGGGGGGGCTCTGGGATTTGGGGGAGTCATTTTGGGGGGGTTTCTGGGTTTTGGAGGGTCGTTTTGGGGGGGTTTCTGGGTTTTGGGGGGGCCCTTGGGGGGGGGTCCGTTTTGGGGGGTGGGGTCCCCTGCGGGGTTCCGAGAGGGTTTTTTTTGGGGGGGGGGGGCGACGCAATTTTGGGGGTGTCCCGAGGGATTTCTGAGCCCCCCCCCCCCCCCCCCCCGCTTTCAACTTTTCACACCAAAGTTTGTTTTGAGGAAAATTCGAGGATTTTTGGGGGGCGGATCCCGATCAATTTAGGGGGGGGACCCCCACCCCAATTCGGGAGACACCCCCCCCCCTCAATTTTGGGGACCCCCCCCCCCTCAATTTTGGGGCGGCTCAAACTGCCCCCCCCCCCCCAACCCCTTCCCCGCCGGGCCGATGTCTCCCCCCGCCTCATTTTTTGGGGGTTTTCACCCCAAAAAACGCCCCCCCCCCACTCGCAACCCCTCCCCCCCCACCTAAGGACCCCCCCCCCAATCTTGGGGACCCCCCCAAATTTTGACTTCACACCCCCACCCCCCAAAAATATACCGTTGTTGGAGCCCGGGAGCTGCTGCGGCTGCTGCTGCTTGCGACGAGGCATCCCCCCAATTTTGGGGGGAAAACGGGCAAAATTGGGGGTGTCGCAGCCACCGGGGGGGGGGGGGGGACGGGGACACAGGGGACCAAAAAAGGGGGGGCCACCCCCAAAACCCCCCCCCCCCGTCCCCGGCCCCGAGCCCCCCACAGCGGGGCCCCACCAGGGCCACGCCTCCCCCCCCCCACCCCTTTATTTTTTTTCCTCAAGAAACCCTTTTTTTTTCCCAAAACCGCCTTTTTTTCCCCCATTTTCCTCCTTTTAACCCCTTCCCCCCCCCCCCCCCCCCAGCGTGAGCAGGGGGATTTTTGGGGGGGTCTGCTTAATTTGGGGGGGGTTTCTACTTAATTTTGAAGGGGGGTCCGCTTCGTTTTGGGGTGAAATAGTTATTTTTGAGGGTTAAATACTTAAATTTTGTGGTAAAAATTGTTATTTTTTTCAGGGTTATGCACATTTTGGGTGTGATAAACTTATTTTTCGGGGTTCGAAATTTATTTTTTGGGGGGTGTCTGCTTATTTTTGGAGGGGCGCTTATTTTTGGGGGTTAAGTGCTTGTTTTTGGGGTTAAAATGCTTATTTTTGGGGGTTAAAATACTTTTTTTGGGGGGAATTATATACATATTTTTGGGGGTAGAAACTTATTTTTCAGGGTTCGAAATTTATTTTTTGTGGGGTGTCTGCTTATTTTTGGGGGGGCCACTTATTTTTGGGGGTTAAGTGCTTGTTTTTGGGGTTAAAATGCTTATTTTTGGGGGTTAAAATACTTTTGGGGGGATTATATACATTTTTGGGGGTTAGAAACTGATTTTTGAGGTTAGAAACTTATTTTTTGGGGTTCGAAATTTATTTTTTGGGGGGTGTCTGCTTATTTTTTGGGGGGGTCCCCTTATTTTTGGGGGTTAAGTGCTTATTTTGGGGGGCTAAAATGCTTATTTTGGGGGATTATATACATATTTTTGGGGTTAAAAACATTTTTTGGGGGCGTTACACTTTTCGGGGTTATAAATTTAATTTTTGGGGGGGTTCTACTTATTTTGGGTGATGTATACATTTTTGGGGGGTGTACACTTAATTTTTAAGTTTAAATCCTTATTTTTAAGGTGAAATACTTATTTTTGGTAATTAGAAACTTATTTTTTGGGGGGGAGTTTTGGTTATTTTTGAGGGGTTTCGCTCATTTTTGGGGTGTATATTTATTTTTTGGGGGTCTACTTAATTTTTGGGGGCATCTACTTATTTTTGGGGGCTAAATTACTAATTTTGGGAGTAAAATACTTATTTTGGGGGTAAAGTACTTATTTTTGGGGGTTATTTATGTATTTTGGGCATTAGAAACTTACTTTTTTGGGGGGTTGTACTTACTTTTGGGGTTATAAAATTAATTTTTGGGGGTGGCTACTTCATTTTTGGGGGGGTCCCCCTTATTTTGGGGGGTTAAATACTTATCTTTTGGAGTCAAACACTTCTTTTTGGGCGTAATAAACTGATTTTTGGGGGGTTTCTACTTATTTTTTGGCGTTTCTACTTATTTTGGGGGTTTAAATACTTAAATTGTTGGTGTGTATTTCTGTTTGGGGGGGAGTGTACACTTATTTTGGGGGGTCAAACAACTTTTTTGGGGGGCGTTATATATTTATTTTGGAGGGTTATATACTTTTTGGGGGGGATGTTTATTTTGGGGGGTTAAATCCTTATTTTGGGGGGGGCGTCTACTTAAGTTTGGGGCCTGTGCACTTATTATTTGGGGTTAAATACCGATTTTGGGGAGATATACTTATTTTTTGGGGGTGGGTGGGCTTATTTTGGGGGCGTATAATAATTTTGGGGGGGTGACTACTTATTTTTGGGGGGTGTGCATTTATTTTGGGGGGGTTAAATACCGATTTTTGGGTGGCATTTATTTATTTTTGGGCGATACTTACTTATTTTGGGGGTTAAATACCTATTTTGGGGGCGGTTATGTACTTATTTTGGGGGGGGTGGGCTTATTTTTGGGGTGTATATTTTTTGGGGGGGTTAAATACTTATTTGGGGGGTTAAATACCGATTTTGGGGTGGTTATGTGCTTATTTTGGGGCGGTATTACCTTATTTTGGGGGTTAAATATCTATTTTTGGGGGTGGTTATGTACTTATTTTGGGGGGGTGGGCTTATTTTTGGGGTGTATATTTTTTGGGGGGGTTAAATACTTACTTTGGGGGTTTATATTCTTATTTTTTGAGGGGTGTTGGCTTATTTTGGGGGCCCGCTGGGGCTTATTTTGGGGGAGGTGAATCGCCCATTTTGGGGGGGGGGGGGGGGGATCCTCCATTTTGGGGGGCGGGGGGGGCGCGGATCCTCCATTTTGAGGGGGTTTTCCCCCCATTTTGGGGGGGGTTATTCTTACCTGGGAAGAGGGGGAGCACCGAAGTGGGGGTGCGTCGCCTCGAGACGTCCTGGGGGGGACACACGACGACACAGAAGATGAAGAGATGGGGTGATCCCCCCCCCACATTGTTTCCCCCCACCCCCAAAGGCCCCCAAGGCTTGACCCCCACCCCAAAACCTACTGCCCCCCCCAAACCCTGATCCCCCCCATATCCTGGGTCCCCCCCAGGCCTTGTCCCCCCCACGACCTTCGTTGTCCCCCCCACCGAGGCCTTGTCCCCCCCCCCCGGGCCTACCTGAGGCCTAGTCGCCCACCTGAGGCCTAGTCCCCCCACTTGAGGCCTACTCCCCCCCCCCTCAAAGCCTATCGTGTCCCCCCCCCTCAGACTTCCGAACCCCTCTCAACCCCGTGCCCCCCCCCCCCCCCACCCCCCGCGTTAAACCCACCCCCGAAGCCGTTGCTAAGGGAAACGGCGCCGTTGCTACGGAAAAACCATGCGGTTGCTAAGGGAAACGGCGCGGTTGCTAGGGGGAGGGACGCGCTTCCGGGTTCTCCTCCCACAGCCCCCCCCCCCGCAGCAAAGGCAGTCTGCGCAGGCGCGGCGGCTCTCCCCGGTAACCACGCCCCTCCCGCGCAGCGGGGCCAATCAGCGCGCGTTGCTAGGCAGATTAGAACGCACTCGGTATTCAACCCCCTTATTAGCATACAGCGCCCGCCTACTCGCCTGAGGGGGCGTGGCTTTCATTCATCCCTGCGTGGCCACGCCCCCCATGGCGCCCGGCGGGCGGGAAAAGGTTTGGGGGGGGGGGGGGGTCGGGGCATTTTGGGGGGAAATCTGTAAATTGAGGCATTTTGGGGGGTAAATTAGCAAATTGACACACTTTGGGGGACAATATCGTACTGCATTTTGGGGCGGGAATTGCAAATTGAGGCATTTTGGGGGGCGATTTCAGGGGCGTGTTGTGTTTTGGGGTGCAATTGGCCAAGTGAGGGATTTTGGGGCAAAAAGGGCAAATTGAGGCATTTAGGGGTAAATTTGCAAATCGATACATTTTGAGGCGCATTTTAGGAATGCATTTTTGGGGCAGAAATGGGAAATTGAGGCATTTGGGGGGCGATTTTGGGGGTGCACTGCGTTTTGGGGTGAAATCGGCCAAGTGAGGGATTTTGGGGCAAAAAGGGCAAATTGAGGCATTTTGGGGGGAAATTTGCAAATTGCCGCATTTTGAGATGCATTATAGGAATGCGTTTTGGGGTGGAAATTGCAAATTGAGGCATTTTGGGGGGGTGATTTTGGGAGCGTGTTGCGTTTTGGGGTGCAGTTGGTCAAGTGAGGGATTTTGGGGCAAAAAGGGCAAATTGAGGCATTTTGGGGGGAAATTTGCAAATCGATACATTTTGGGGCGCTTTTTAGGAACGCGTTTTTGGGGCGGAATTTGCAAACTGAGGCATTTTGGGGGGGCGATTTGGCAAATTGAGGCGTTTCGGGGCGGAATTCCCAAACTGAGGCATTTTGGCGGCATAAATTGTCCAAATTTAGGTAATTTGGGGGTGGAATTTTGGGGTGGGATTTGCGTTTTTTAGGGCACAACATCCCCCTTCTTTCCCTCCTCTGCCCCCCCGCCCACCCCTGGCCTATTTTTTTGGGCCGAAATCAGGCGGTTTCGGTGAAGTGCAGCTGCCGCCGCCCCCGCAGGCAAATGAGGGGTTATTTTTGGGGCGAAAACACACGGTTTTGGTTCAAAATAGCGCTGAAAATCCGGCGCAGGTGGTGGCTGTGTTTCGGGCCGGTTTCCTTAATTTGAATAAAATCTGGGCAAAATAAAGGGGGTGAATTATAAACAAAGGGTTTCGCGAGCCCCAAAATGAGGGATTTGGGTAAATAAAAAGGATTAAACCCCATTTTTTTTTAATCGGAATTAATTTTATCGATTCGTTTTGAGGTTTTATTGACTTTATTTTGATTTTCTTTTTCAGCGGTTGCTTTTCATGGCTGTGATGCCGCTCTTCAATTGGCTTTAAAGTCATTTAATTTGGTTTTATTTCATGAATTTAATTTATTTTTTCTTTTTTTTTGCCCCCAATTCTTTAATTTGCTTTTATATAATTTAATTTCCTGTTATTTCTCTAATTTCTTCTATTTTATTTAATTTTCCCCTATTTCTTTCCTTCGGCTTCTTTTCGGGCGTGTGTTCCCTCGATTTTATTCCGTTTAATTTATTTTTAGATCTTTTCTTCCTTTTCATTTATTTCCCTTATTTCTCTTTCTTTTCTTTAATTTATTTCTCGAAATTTATTCCCCTCATTTTATTCCATTTATTCCTTTGATTTTTATTTCTTTCATTTCCTTTGATTGCCTTTATGTCCGTTCCTTTGCTTTAATTTCCTTTTTTAGCCATTTACTTAATTTAATTTAATTTATTGAATTTATCTTTTTTTGGCATTTATTTCCTTTTTTATTTATTTATTTTTTTAATTATTTCTTTCTTTTTGCGCATTTATTTTTTACGCATTTTTATGTTTCTTTCCATTTCTTTCTCTCCTCTTTATTTCACTCCGTTTAATTTCTTTTTTATTCCATTTATTTTCTCATTCCTTTTTCCTTTTTCCCCATTTCTTTTCTTTTTTTTCCCCCATTTATTTTCTTTTCATTCCACACTTTATTCCACTTCTTCAATTTCTTTTCTTTTTGTATTTATCCCTTTTATTTTCTTTTATTCCATTTATTTATTCCCATTATTTATTCTCTTTATTTATTCCATTTATTTATTCTATTAATTCTATTCCCTTTATTTAATCCTTTTATTTATTAATTCTATTATCTTTATTTATTCTATTTACTCTATTAATTTTATTCCCTTTATTTATTTCATTTATTTATTCCATTTATTTATTCTATTAATTCCATTGCCTTTATTTATTCCCTTTATTTATTCCATTTATTTATTCTATTAATTCTATTCCCTTTTTTATTCCCTTTATTTATTCTATTAATTCTATTCCCTTTATTTACTCCCTTTATTTATTCCATTAATTTTATTCCCTTTATTTATTTCATTTATTTCATTAATTTATTCCATTTATTTATTCTATTAATTCCATTGCCTTTATTTATTCCCTTTATTTATTCCCTTTATTTATTCTATTAATTCTATTCCCTTTATTTATTCCATTTATTTATTCTATTAATTCCATTCCCTTTATTTATTCCCTTTTTTATTCCATTTATTTATTCTATTAATTCTGTTCTCTTTATTTATTCCATTTATTTATTCTATTAATTTCATCCTCTTTATTTATTCCCTTTATTTCCTTTTCTCTTCTTCTGTTTCTTTTATTTTACCCCTTCTATTAATCCCATTTATTTTTTTCTATTCCTTTTATTTCCTTCTTTATTCCCTTTTTTTATCCCATTTATTCCACGTATTTATTTTCTTTTTTTCCCTTTATTTCCTTTTCTTTTCCTTTTTTTCCCCCCGGTGATTTTCTCCCTTCCGTTGCTCCGCGGGCACCGAGAAAAGAAATATCAATATTAAATATTAATAATTAAAATGGAGAATAAAATTAATTAAATAGCGTCTTTCTGTTGTAAATAATGACGATAATAATGAAATTATTAATAACAAATTTCACTAATATTCGTTTAAAATAACCCCAACCCCGAACCTTCCCATATTTAGAACCGCAAATGGGGGTAACAAAGAATTAATAAATAATAAATAGAATAATAATTATAATTTCATAGTGCCCCGACCTCGCGATATTTCACCCAAAAATAAGAAAAAAAATAATAATTAACAATCTCAGAAGCAGAATTAATAAAGACCGATAATCAAAAGCGCCAAATTGCACCTGTTCCTAATAAAAACACTAATTAACACCACCCCACCCCCCCAATTTTTTTGGCTCAAATGGAGAACGGCCGTAAAAATAGTAATTATCCCGGGGGAGTTATTATTGATAATATTCACTGTTAAAAATGATACTTTAATTATTTAATCGTCATTAATAACCCCTCATTATTTTGAAGGAATAATTAAAAAAAAAAAAGGCTCAGAGACCCATAATAATAATAGTAATTTAAATAATAAATAATAATAAAATAGTAATGATAATGATGACAGTAATAGTAATAATAGTAATAATAATATAAGAAATAATAATATAATAAATAATAATAAACAATAACTATAATAATGGTAATAATAATAAATAATACAATAATAATGATAATAATAATAGTAATAATAGTAATAAAAATAATAGCACGTCGTTCTGCAAAAAAAAAAATTAAATAGAAATTAATAAAAGGAGAAAAGCTAAAAATAGTAAGTACAGCTCGTAATAATAAGAATTAAAAAAACCCCTCGTATTAATAATGATAAATTCTGTCTAATAAGAATATAGGTATATTTCTGCTAATAACGATAATGAAAATAAAGTAGATTTGTTCCTGCTAATAATAATAATAGGAGTGGGAAATAAGGTAGAATGTGTTGATAATAAAATAATAATAATAATAAAATAATAATAATAAACAGTAATAATAGTAATAATAATAGTAATAATAATAAAATAATAATAATAATCAGTAATAACAATAGTAATAATAAAATCCGCTAATAATAATAATAATAAAATAATGAAAGTAGCATGTATTGTTGCTAATAATAATGATGATAAAGCCAAAGCATCGCTAATAATAATAATAATAATAAAAAATAAATAAAATGGCTCCTATTTCTGCAAATTAGTAATAACGAGAATAAAATAGCAGGTCCTATTAATGACAATAAAACAAACAGGCGTATTTCTGCTGCCAAAAATACGAATAATAAACGATTTCTGCGGGAAAAGTGAAAAATTAACAGCGAGCCGGCAAATATTAACGACGATAACGAGGATAAATCATGAAGAATTGGTAAGAGCGGTGAAACGGCAGATATAGTTGGGAGCGCTAACGGTGAAAAATACAGAATTTTGGCTAATAATTGTGTTATTAATAAAAAATAATGGGAGAAAATCCGGCGGGTTTTAGTGCGAGTAACAGTAAGAAGAGAAAGGAAAATAGTAATAATAATGTAATAATAATGTAATAATAATGTAATAATAATAGTAATAATAATAGTAATAATAATATTATAATAATATAATATACTAATAGCATTAATAAGAGCAATAATAATATTATAATAGCATTAATAATAGCAATAATAATAATAATTACTATTTTGACTAAGGTAGTAATGATCACAACAAACCCGCGTTTCCTGTAAAATTAATAATAATAATAAAATAATAACAAAAATAAAACCGCCGACCGAAGAAAACCGCTAATAACAGAAACCGTGGCGATCTGAAAATTCAGAAAATTCAGAAAAATGGAGAAAAATGACCGAAAACCGCCGTCCCGAGCCCTGACGCGCCCCAGAAATCTCGAGATTTACCGACCGGGGGAGGAGGGGGGGGGACAGCCCCTTTTTTTCTCTGTTAAACCCGCCCGTTTTGGGGTTTTCCCGCCCAGCTGCCGCCTCCCAAAAATAACCATTTCTGGACCCGAAACCCCAAAAAAGGACCTTTTTTCCCCTCATAAATTTAGTCCCTTTTCTCATTTTCGGGCGTTTAATTGCAGCTGCGGCTCTCGGCACCTGGATTTCGGGGGGCTATAATTAAGTTTATTCTCCCCCGGTTTCATCCCGTTAAGGCTAAAAATGAAGTCTATTAGGGCTAATAATCAAAACTATTAGAGCTAATAATCAAGCTCATTAGGGCTAGTAATTAAATTTATCCCCCACCCCCTTAAATTAGGCCTAATAATTAAGTCTACTAGGCCTCATAATTACATTTATTCCCCAGCCTCCTTTAAATAAGGCTAATAATTAAGTCCATTAGGGCTAATAATTACGTTTATTCCCCATCCCTCCTAAATTAGGGCTGATAATTGAGTCTATTAGTGCTCATAATTAAATTTGTTCCCCATCCCTCCCTAAATGCGGCCTAATAATTAAGTCCGTTAAGGCTTATAATTAAATTTATCCCCCATCCCTCCTAAATTATGGCTAATAATTAGGTCATTAGGGCTAATAATCAAGTGTATTAGGGCTAATAATTAAGTGTATTCCCCAGCGCCTCTTAATTAAGGCAAATGATTATTAGGGCCAGGTTCTGGTGTGAGCCCAGGTGCTGGGATCGGTCACGGTTTGGGGCAAATGGCTGAGATTTGGGGCAAATAGTCGCGGTTTGGGGCAAACGGTTGAAATTTGGGGCGAACGGTCGAGATTTGGGGCAAACCCTTGAGATTTGGGGCAAAACAAGTCAGGTTTGGGGCAAACAGTCGAGGTTTGGGTCAAATGGTGGATTTTTGGGGCAAAACCAGTCGAGATCGGCTGCAAACGGTCGAGGTTTGGGGCAAAAATGGTTGAGGTTTGGGGCAAATGGTTGAGGTTTGGGGCAAATGGTTGAGATTTGGGGCAAACGGTCAGGATTTGGGGTACATGGTCAAGATTTGGGGTAAATGGTTGAGTTTGGGGGCAAAAGGTTGAGATTCGGGCCAAAACCAGTCAAGGTTTGGGGCAAACGGACGAGGTTTGGGGCAGACGGATGGGGTTTGGGGCAAATGATCGAGATCTGGGGCAAAGAGTCAAGGTTTGGGGCAAATGGTCGAGGTTTCGGGCAAAGCCTGTCGAGTTTCGGGGCAAAAATGATTGAGGCTTGGGGCAAACAGTTGAGATTTGGGGCAAAAGGTTGAGATTTAGGCCAAATACAGTCGAGATTTGGGACAAATGGATGAGGTTTGGGACAAAAGGATGAGGTTTGGGGCAAACGATCAAGATTTGGGGCAAAAATGGTCAAGTTTTGGGGCAAGTGGTCAAGGTCTGGGGCAAAACCAGTTGAGATATGGAGCAAATGGTGAAGGTTTGAGGTGAATGGCCTAGACTTGGGGCAAAGTGTCACGGGTCGGGGTGAAACCGGTCGACGTTTGATGCAAAGAGTTGAGATTTGGGGCAAAAATGGTGGAGGTTTGGTGCAAACGGTGGAGATGCAGGCCGGAAAATGGTGGATTTGGGGACACAGTGCAGGGATGGTGGGGATGGCGATGCCGGGGTTGGTGCCACCACCACAAGCAGCACCAGACTCTTTGGCGCAGTAGTAGGTGGCCGTGTCGTCGGCCCTGAGGCTGTTCATCTGCAGCTTCACCGTGCTCTGGGAGTTGTCCCTGGAGATGGTGAAGCGCCCCTGGACCGACGGCGCGTAGTATGTGCTACCACCACTGCTATAAATACTCGCGACGTACTCGAGCCCCTTCCCGGGCGCCTGTCGAGCCCAAACCATGCTGGTGCTGCTGAAGGTGAAGCCGGAGGCCTTGCAGAGGAGGGTGAGGGACCCCCCGGGTGTCTGGAGGCCCCCTCCGGACTCCACCAGCTGCACGGCCGCCCGCAGCCCTGGGGAGGGGGCATGAGGGGAGCCCCCCCCGGTGTCCCTGGTCATTCCTCCAGGCTGGCACCACCTTGGGGGAGCAGCTCGGGGTTCCTGGGGGGGGTCTGGGACACGGAAGGGGTCTGGTCTTGGTGGAAGGTCTGGTCTCAGAGCAGGGTGCGGGCTCAGTGTGAGTGTCCATGGCTTGGAGGAAAGGCTGTGGTCATCGTGCGCGCGTCCGGACCAGGTGCAGTGGTCGGAGTTTGGGGAAGGTTCTACACCCGGGGGGAAAGAGTTGGGAACACGGTGGAAGACAGTGTGGGGTGTGCAGGCTCAGCGCCAGGAGCTGGGCTGGATGCAACGTCTGGGCTCAGTGCAGAATGTCCCGTCTGGGTGTCAAGAGTCATGGGCTGCGGGAGGGACATGGGATGGGTGGAGGGGCCGGGATGGGTGCTGTGGTTGCTGGAAGATGGTGGGAGTTGGGGAACAGCAAAGGGATGGTGGGATATGGTACCAGCGTTAGTGCCACCACTACCACCACAATCAGCTTTGGCACAGTAGTAGGTGGCCGTGTCGTCGGCCATGAGGCTGTTCATCTGCAGCTTCAGGGTGCTCTGGGAGTCATCCCTGGAGATGGTGAAGCGCCCCTCCACCGACGGCGCGTAGCTTGTGTAACTGCCACTGTTGTCAATACCCGCGACGTACTCGAGCCCCTTCCCGGGCGCCTGTCGCACCCAGTCCATGCCATAGCTGCTGAAGGTGAAGTCAGAGCCCTCCATCAGGGCACAGATTTGGGTGAAGACCCGGGCGTCTGGGCCCCGTGCGGGCTGTGGGCGTGCTGCGAGGGCGCAGGCTGGACGCAAGGGTGCCCAGAGATGAAGGCGGTGTTGGGTGTCTGCACCGTGGGAGGATTTGGGCCCCGTGCGGGGTCCAGGCCGGGTGCAGGGGTCCAGGCCGGGCTCGGGGCTGATGGCCGAGGGTTGGGGTGAGGGTCTGGGCTGCGTGGAGGGGTCTGGGCTGGGTGGAAGGGTCCGGGATGGGCGCTGGGGTTGCTGAAAGATGGTGGGAGTTGGGGAACAGCACAGTGATGTTGGGACGCAGTGATGGGGTTGGTGCCACCATCACCACAATAACCATCAGGAGCTTTGGCGCAGTAGTAGGTGGCCGTGTCGTCGGCCCTGAGGCTGTTCATCTGCAGCTTCACCGTGCTCTGGGAGTTGTCCCTGGAGATGGTGAAGCGCCCCTCCACCGACGGCGCGTAGGCTGTGCTACCACCGCTATTAATATACGCGATGAACTCGAGCCCCTTCCCAGGCGCCTGTCGCACCCAAACCATGGCGTAGCTGCTGAAGGTGACACCGACGCCCTTGCAGGGGACAGTCAGGGCACAAATTTGGGTCAAGAATCAGGGATTTGAGCCCCATGAAGGATGAGGGCTTGCTGCAAGGGCGCCGGCTGGACGCCGGGCTCTGTGTTCAGAGGTGGATGGAGGTCTGATTGGAGCTGTGTAATTCTGGAGGTCGGGGGATGTCCTGTCTGCCCAGGAGGGCTGGAGTTGGTCATGGGGATGGTGCAGCCAAAGGAGGGAGGCCGGGTGCGGGGCTGGGGGCAATGGGTCTGGCATGGGTGGAAGGTTCTGCGATGGGTGGAAGCGTCCAGGATGGGTGGAGGTGTTTGGGAAGATGGTGGGATGTGGGGAAACAGCGCAGGGGTGGTGGGACACGGTGACGGGGTGGGGGCCACCACCAGCACCAGCATTTTTCGCGCAGTAGTAGGTGGCCGTGTCGTCGGCCTTGAGGCTGTTCATCTGCAGCTTCACCGTGCTCTGGGAGTTGTCTCTGGAGATGGTGAAGCGTCCCTTGACCGATGGTGCGTACACTGTGGTACTGCCATCGCTGTTAATACCCGCGACGAACTTGAGCCCCTTGCTGGGCGTCTGTCGCACCCAGCTCATGCTGTAGCTGCTGAAGATGACACCAGAGGCCTTGCAAGGGACAGTCAGGGCACTAATTTGGGTCAAGAGTCAGGGATTTGGGCCCCATGAAGGCTGTGATCTTGCTGCAGAGGCACCAGCTGCACACCACACTTTGGGTTTAGCACAAAGGACTGGGATCGGTGCAAAGTGTCCAGGAGAGGGCAATGACCTGGGTTGGATGGAGGGTTCCATGGCCGGTGGAAGGGTTTCATCTGGGTGCTGGGGTCTGGGGAAGATGCTGGGAACTGGGGACACAGCGCAGAGATGGTGGGACGTGGAGTTGGGGTTGAGGCCACCATTACCATAATAAGCACTATCAGCTTTGGCGCAGTAGTAGGTGGCCGTGTCGTCGGCCCTGAGGCTGTTCATCTGCAGCTTCAGGGTGCTCTGGGAGTTGTCCCTGGAGATGGTGAAGCGCCCCTGGACCGACGGCGCGTATCTTGTGTAACTACCATCGTAGCTAATACCCGCAATGTACTCGAGCCCCTTCCCGGGCGCCTGTCGCACCCACTGCATTTCGTAGCTGCTGAAGGTGAAGCCGGAGGCCTTGCAGAGGAGGGTGAGGGACCCCCCGGGTGTCTGGAGGCCCCCTCCGGACTCCACCAGCTGCACGGCCGCCCGCAGCCCTGGGGAGAGAGGAAGGAGAGAATTGAGTCGCCCGGTTCCCGCCGTCGCCCCCATATCCGCGCCCGGGGATGGGGTGAGCGGGGCCGGGTCCTACCTGGGAGGGCTGCGAGGACGAGGAGGATGATGGAGGGGGGTCTGATGGGGGCTGTGTCATTCTGAGGGTCAGGGGATGTCCTGTGTGCCCAGGGGGGATGAGTTGGTCATGGGAAAGGTGAAGTCAAAGGAGGGAGCCCGTGTGCAGGGCTGAGGGCAATTGGTGTGGGATGCGTGGAAGGGTACAGGACGGGTTTGGGGGTTTGGGGAAGATGGCGGGATGTGGGGACACAGTGCAGGGATGGTGGGACACGGTGACGGGGTTGGTGCCACCAGCATAAGCAGCACCAGACTCTTTGACGCAGTAGTAGGTGGCCGTGTCGTCGGCCCTGAGGCTGTTCATCTGCAGCTTCAGGGTGCTCTGGGAGTTGTCCCTGGAGATGGTGAAGCGCCCCTTGACCGACGGCGCGTAGGCTGTGTTACTACCATCGCTGCTAATACCCGCGATGTACTCGAGCCCCTTCCCGGACGCCTGTCGCACCCAGAACATGGGGTAGTTGCTGAAGGTGATGCCAGAGCCCTTGCAGGGGATACTCAAAACAAAAATTTGGTCAAAACCCGGGCATTTAGACCCCGTGCAGGCTGTGGGCGTACTGCGAGGGCGCAGGCTGGACGCAAGGGTGCCCAGAGATGGAGGCGGTGTTGGGTGTCTGCACCATGGGAGGATTTGGGCCCCGTGCGGGGTCCAGGCCGAGTGCAGGGGTCCAGGCCGGGCTCGGGGCCGATGGCCGAGGGTTGGGGTGAGGGTGTGCGCTTGGTGGAGGGGGCTGGGCTGGGTGGAAGGGTCCGGGATGGGTCATGGTACTGCTGGAAGATGGTGGGAGTTGGGGAACAGCACAGGGATGGTGGGACACGGTGCCGCGATTGGGGCCACCACCACAATAAGCATAACCATCAGGAGGTTTGGCACAGTAGTAGGTGGCCGTGTCGTCGGCCCTGAGGCTGTTCATCTGCAGCTTCAGGGTGCTCTGGGAGTTGTCCTTGGAGATGGTGAAGCGCCCCTTAACCGACGGCGCGTAGAATGTGCTACCACCACTGCTATAAATACTCGCGACGTACTCGAGCCCCTTCCCGGGCGCCTGTCGCACCCAAACCATGCTGGTGCTGCTGAAGGTGAAGCCGGAGGCCTTGCAGAGGAGGGTGAGGGACCCCCCCGGGTGTCTGGAGGCCCCCTCCGGACTCCACCAGCTGCACGGCCGCCCGCAGCCCTGGGGAGGGGGCATGAGGGGAGCCCCCCCCCGGTGTCCCTGGTCGTTCCTCCAGGCTGGCACCACCTCGGGGGAGCAGCTCAGGGGTCCTGGGGGGGTCTGGGACACGGAAGGGGTCTGGTCTTGGTGGAAGGTCTGGTCTCAGAGCAGGGTGCGGGCTCAGTGTGAGTGTCCATGGCTTGGAGGAAAGGCTGTGGTCATCGTGCGCGCGTCCGGACCGGGTGCAGTGGTCGAAGTTTGGGGAAGGTTCTACACCCCGGGGGAAAGAGTTGGGAACACGGTGGAACACAGTGTGGGGTGTGCAGGCTGAGCGCCAGGAGCTGGGCTGGATGCAACGTCTGGGCTCAGTGCAGAATGTCCCGTCTGGGTGTCAAGAGTCATGGGCTGCGGGAGGGGACATGGGATGGGTGGAGGGGCCGGGATGGGTGCTGTGGTTGCTGGAAGATGGTGGGAGTTGGGGAACAGCAAAGGGATGCTGGGACATGGTACCAGCGTTAGTGCCACCACTACCACCACAATCAGCTTTAGCGCAGTAGTAGGTGGCCGTGTCGTCGGCCCTGAGGCTGTTCATCTGCAGCTTCACCGTGCTCTGGGAGTTGTCCCTGGAGATGGTGAAGCGCCCCTGGACCGACGCCATGCAGCTTGTGTCACTACCATCGTTGCTAATACGTGCAACGAACTCGAGCCCCTTCCCAGGCGCCTGTCGCACCCAGTACATGTCGGTGTAGCTGAAGGTGAAGCCGGAGGCCTTGCAGAGGAGGGTGAGGGACCCCCCCGGGTGTCTGGAGGCCCCCTCTGGACTCCACCAGCTGCACGGCCGCCCGCAGCCCTGGGGAGGGAGGAAGGACAGAATTGAGTCACACAGTTCCCACCGTCACCCCCATATCCGCGCCCGGGGAGGGGGTGAATGGGGCCGGGTGTGACGTGGGTGCAAAGAGTTGAGTTTTGGTGAAGGACCTGGGCTGGGTGGAAGGGTGTGGGATGGGTGGAATGGATCAGGATGGGTGGAAGGCTCTGGGTCAGTGCCGGGGTCTGGATGGGCACTGCCTTCTGGCCTTGGGATAAAGGTTTTGGGGAGATGCTGAGATGGTGGGACACAGCGTGTGGCCATCGGGGCTGGTGTGAGGGGTGTGGGCTGGGTGGAAGGGTCTGGGCTGGGTGGAAGGGTTTTGAGAAGGTGCTGAGATGTGGGGACAGAGTGCAGGGATGGTGGTACACGGTAACAGGTTTGGTTCCACAACCAGCACCACCACTAGCACTTTTCGCGCAGTAGTAGGTGGCCGTGTCGTCGGCCCTGAGGCTGTTCATCTGCAGCTTCAGGGTGCTCTGGGAGTTGTCCCTGGAGATGGTGAAGCGCCCCTGGACCGACGGCGCGTAGGATGTGCCACTACCACTGCTTCTAATACTCGCGACGTACTCAAACCCCTTCCCGGGAACCTGTCGAATCCATCCCATGTTGTAGCTGCCGAAGGTGAAGCCGGAGGCCTTGCAGAGGAGGGTGAGGGACCCCCCGGGTGTCTGGAGGCCCCCTCCGGACTCCACCAGCTGCACGGCCGCCCGCAGCCCTGGGGAGGGAGGAAGGAGAGAATTGAGTCGCCCGGTTCCCGCTGTCGCCCCCATATCCGCACCCGGGGAGGGGGTGTGCGGGGGTCCGGGTCCTACCTGGGAGGGCCCGAGGAGGAGGAGGAAGGTGGAGGGGGGTCTGATGGGGGCTGTGTCATCCTGGGGGTGGGGGGATGTCCTGTGTGCCCAGGGGGGCTGGAGTTGGTCATGGGGATGGTGCAACCAAAGGAGGGAATCCGGGTGCAGGGCTGGGAGCAAAGGGTGTGGGATGGGTGGAAGGTTCTGCGATGGGTGGAAGGGTCCAGGATGGGTTTAGGGATTTGGGGAGGATGATGGGTCCTGGGGACACAGCGCAGGGGTGGTGGGACACAGTGCCGAGTTTGGTGCTACCACCAGCACCAGTATCAGCACTTTTCGCGCAGTAGTAGGTGGCCGTGTCGTCGGCCCTGAGGCTGTTCATCTGCAGCTTCAGGGTGCTCTGGGAATTGTCCCTGGAGATGGTGAAGCGCCCCTCCACCGACGGCGCGTAGCTTGTGTAACTGCCACTGTTATCAATACTTGCGACCTACTCGAGCCCCTTCCCGGGCGCCTGTCGCACCCAAACCATGCCATAGCTGCTGAAGGTGAAGTCAGAGCCCTCCATCAGGGCACAGATTTGGGTGAAGACCCGGGCATCTGGGCCCCGTGCGGGCTGTGGGCGTGCTGCGAGGGCGCAGGCTGGACGCAAGGGTGCCCAGAGATGGAGGCGGTGTTGGGTGTCTGCACCGTGGGAGGATTTGTGCCCCATGCGGGGTCCAGGCTGGGTGCAGGGGTCCAGGCCGGGCTCGGGGCTGATGGCCGAGGGTTGGGGCGAGGGTCTGGGCTGGGTGGAGGGGTCTGGGCTGGGTGGAAGGGTCCGGGATGGGTGGTGGGGCTGCTGAAAGATGGTGGGAGTTGGGGAACAGCACAGTGATGTTGGGACGCAGTGATGGGGTTGGTGCCACCATCACCACAATAACCGTCAGGAGCTTTGGCGCAGTAGTAGGTGGCCGTGTCGTCGGCCCTGAGGCTGTTCATCTGCAGCTTCAGGGTGCTCTGGGAGTTGTCCCTGGAGATGGTGAAGCGCCCCTTGACCGATGGTGCGTACACTGTGCTACTACCATCTCTGTTAATACCCGCGACGAACTCGAGCCCCTTGCTGGGCGCATGTTGCACCCAGCTCATGCTGTAGCTGCTGAAGGTGACACCAGAGCCCTTGCAGGGGACAGTCAGGGCACTAATTTGGGTCAAGAGTCAGGGATTTGGGCCCCATGAAGGCTGTGATCTTGCTGCAGAGGCACCAGCTGCACGCCACACTTTGGGTTTAGCACAAAGGTCTGGGATCAGTGCAATGTGTCCAGGAGAGGGCAATGACCTGGGTTGGATGGAGGGGTCCATGGCCGGTGGAAGGGTTTCATCTGGGTGCTGGGGTCTGGGGAAGATGCTGGGAACTGGGGACACAGCGCAGAGATGGTGGGACGTGGAGTTGGGGTTGAGGCCACCATTACCATAATAAGCACTATCAGCTTTGGCGCAGTAGTAGGTGGCCGTGTCGTCGGCCCTGAGGCTGTTCATCTGCAGCTTCAGGGTGCTCTGGGAGTTGTCCCTGGAGATGGTGAAGCGCCCCTGGACCGACGGCGCGTATCTTGTGTAACTACCATCGTAGCTAATACCCGCAATGTACTCGAGCCCCTTCCCAGGCGCCTGTCGCACCCACTGCATTTCGTAGCTGCTGAAGGTGAAGCCGGAGGCCTTGCAGAGGAGGGTGAGGGACCCCCCGGGTGTCTGGAGGCCCCCTCCGGACTCCACCAGCTGCACGGCCGCCCGCAGCCCTGGGGAGGGGGCATTAGGGGAGACCCCCCCTGGTCCCCCTGGTCGTTCCTCCAGGCTGGCACCACCTCGGGGGAGCAGCTCGGGGGTCCTGGGTTGGTCTGGGCACAGGACGGGGTCTGGGGTGGGTTGTGGGATCCAGGCTGGGGGGTCGAGTGTCCCACCTTGGGGTGAGGGTTTCAGGAAGATGGTGGGACTTGGGGGAACCCCAAAGGGATGTTGGGGTGCGGTGGGTGGGTCTGGGTGAGGGCGGACAGTCCCAGTTTGGTGCGCTGCGTCGTGGCTCCAGGCGGGGTCCCGGCTTGGGGCAACGCGTCCCGCTTGGGTGGAAGAGTGCGGGTTTGGGGCTGGGATTGGGGAGATGGGATTTCGGGAAGATGTTGGTATTTTGGGATGCCGGGCAGGGGTGACGGTGCTCGAGACATACACCTGGGCTTTGCACGAGGATTTTGGGAAGATTCCGGGTGTCTGTGGTGGCCAGTCCACGCCAGAGTTGCTGAAGGAGAAGGCAGAGCCCTCAGTGAGGAGGTGCAGGGGCATGATTTGGGCCAAAATCCGAGGATTTGGGCTCGATAAAAGTCTTTGTGCTTGGGGGAAGAGTCCAGGCTTGCCAGAAGACCTGAGAGACTGTGCAAGGCTTGCAGGGGAGATGCTGTGATCTGGGGACGCGGTGCTGGGGTGTGTGCCACTACCAGCATCATTACCAGCACTTTTCGCGCAGTAGTAGGTGGCCGTGTCGTCGGCCCTGAGGCTGTTCATCTGCAGCTTCACCGTGCTCTGGGAGTCGTCCCTGGAGATGGTGAAGCGCCCCTTGACCGACGGCGCGTAGTATGTGCTACCACCGCTATTAATATACGCGACGAACTCGAGCCCCTTCCCGGGCGCCTGTCGCACCCAGAACATGGGGTAGTTGCTGAAGGTGACGCCAGAGCCCTTGCAGGGGACACTCAGAATAAAAATTTGGTCAAGACGCGGGCATTTGGGCCGCGTGCCGCCTGTGGGCGTGCTGCGAGGGCGCAGGCTGGACACAAGGGTGCTCAGAGATGAAGGCGGTGTTGGGTGTCTGCACCGTGGGAGGATTTGGGCCCCATGCGGGGTCCAGGCCGAGTGCAGGGGTCCAGGCCGGGCTCGGGGCCGATGGCCGAGGGTTGGGGTGAGGACCTGGGTTGGGTGGAGGGGTCTGGGCTGGGTGGTGGGGCTGCTGGAAGATGGTGGGAGTTGGGGAACAGCACAGGGATGGTGGGGCACGGTGATGGGGTGTGTGCCACAACCAGCACCACAACCACCACCAGCACTTTTCGCGCAGTAGTAGGTGGCCGTGTCGTCGGCCCTGAGGCTGTTCATCTGCAGCTTCACCGTGCTCTGGGAGTTGTCCCTGGAGATGGTGAAGCGCCCCTTGACCGACGGCGCGTAGAATGTGCCAGTACTATCGTCGTGAATACCTGCGACCCACTCGAGCCCCTTCCCGGGCGCCTGTCGCACCCATTCCATGCCGTTGCTGCTGAAGGTGAAGCCGGAGGCCTTGCAGAGGAGGGTGAGGGACCCCCCGGGTGTCTGGAGGCCCCCTCCGGACTCCACCAGCTGCACGGCCGCCCGCAGCCCTGGGGAGAGAGGAAGGAGAGAATTGAGTCGCCCGGTTCCCGCCGTCGCCCCCATATCCGCGCCCGGGGAGGGGGTGAGCGGGGCCGGGTCCTACCTGGGAGGGCTGCGAGGAGGAGGAGGAGGAGGAGGAAGGTGGAGAGGGGTCTGATGTGGGCTGTGTCATTCTGAGGGTCAGGGGATGTCCTGTGTGCCCAGGGGGGATGAGTTGGCCATGGGAAAGGTGCAGTCAAAGGAGGGAGCCCGTGTGCAGGGCTGAGGGCAATGGGTGTGGGATGGGTGGAAGGGTACAGGACGGGTTTGGGGGTTTGGGGAAGATGGCGGGATGTGGGGACACAGTGCAGGGATGGTGGGACACGGTGACGGGGTTGGTGCCACCAGCATAAGCAGCACCAGACTCTTTGGCGCAGTAGTAGGTGGCCGTGTCATCGGCCCTGAGGCTGTTCATCTGCAGCTTCACCGTGCTCTGGGAGTTGTCCCTGGAGATGGTGAAGCGCCCCTTGACCGACGGCACGTAGTATGTGTCACCATCGCTGTCAATACGCGCGACGTACTCGAGCGCCTTCCCGGGCGCCTGTCGCATCCATCCCATGCTGGTGCTGCTGAAGGTGAAGCCGGAGGCCTTGCAGAGGAGGGTGAGGGACCCCCCGGGTGTCTGGAGGCCCCCTCCGGACTCCACCAGCTGCACGGCCGCCCGCAGCCCTGGGGAGGGAGGAAGGAGAGAATTGAGTCGCCTGGTTCCCGCCGTCGCCCCCCATATCCGCGCCCGGGGAGGGGGTGAGCGGGGCCGGGTGTGACGTGGGTGCAAAGAGTTGAGTTTTGGTGAAGTACCTGGGCTGGGTGGAAGGGTGTGGGATGAATGGTGGCTTCTGGGATGGGTTTTCGGGATTTGGGGTGATGTTGGGACACAGCATGGGGATGTTGGGGCACCATGCCGGTGGCACCATAATAAGCACCATAATCAGCTTTCGCGCAGTAGTAGGTGGCCGTGTCTTCGGCCCTGAGGCTGTTCATCTGCAGCTTCAGGGTGCTCTGGGAGTTGTCCTTGGAGATGGTGAAGCGCCCCTTGACTGATGATGCGTAGTATGTGCTACCATAGCTGTTAATTTCTGCGACGAACTCGAGCCCCTTCCCGGGCGCCTGTCGCACCCAAGCCATTTCGTAGCTGCTGAAGGTGAAGCCGGAGGCCTTGCAGAGGAGGGTGAGGGACCCCCCCCGGGTGTCTGGAGGCCCCCTCCGGACTCCACCAGCTGCACGGCCGCCCGCAGCCCTGGGGAGGGAGGAAGGAGAGAATTGAGTCGCCCGGTTCCCGCCATCGCGCCCCCATATCCGCGCCCGGGGAGGGGGTGAGTGGGGGTCCGGGTCCTACCTGGGAGGGCTGCGAGGAGGAGAATGAGGAGGAGGAAGGTGGAGGAGGTCTGATGGGGGCTGTGTCCTACTGGGGGTTGAAGGGTGTCCTTTCTGTGCAGATGGTTGTCAGTTGGTCATGGGGATGTTGCAGCCAAAGGAGGGAGCCCGGGTGCGGGACTGGGGGCAATGGGTCTGGGATGGGTGGAAGGTTCTGCGATGGGTGGAGGGGTCCAGGATGGGTGGAGGTGTTTGGGGAAGATGGTGGGATGTGGGGACACAGCGCAGGTATGGTGGGACACGGTGACGGGGTTGGGGCCATCACCAGCACCAGCATTTTTGGCGCAGTAGTAGGTGGCCGTGTCGTCGGCCCTGAGGCTGTTCATCTGCAGCTTCAGGGTGCTCTGGGAGTTGTCCCTGGAGATGGTGAAGCGCCCCTTGACCGACGGCGCGTAGTCTGTGCTACTACCACTGCCACTAATAACCGCAACGAACTCGAGCCCTTTCCCGGGCGCCTGTCGCACCCAGTCCATGCCGTAGCTGCTGAAGGTGAAGTCAGAGCCCTCGATCAGGACACAGATTTGGGTGAAGACCCGGGCATCTGGGCCCCGTGCGGGCTGTGGGCGTGCTGCGAGGGCGCAGGCTGGACGCAAGGGTGCCCAGAGATGAAGGCGGTGTTGGGTGTCTGCACCGTGGGAGGATTTAGGCCCCGTGCGGGGTCCAGGCTGGGTGCAGGGGTCCAGGCCGGGCTCGGGGCCGATGGCCGAGGGTTGGGTGGAGGGGTCCTGGCTGGGTGGAAGGGTCCAGGGTGGGTGTTGGGGCTGCTGGAAGTTGGTGGGATTTGGGGAACAGCACAGGGATGGTGGGACACGGTGATGGGGTGTGTGCCACAACCAGCACCACAACCACCACCAGTACTTTTCGCGCAGTAGTAGGTGGCCGTGTCGTCGGCCCTGAGGCTGTTCATCTGCAGCTTCAGGGTGCTCTGGGAGTTGTCCCTGGAGATGGTGAAGCGCCCCTTGACAGACGGCGCGTAGCCTGTGTAACTACCACTGGTACTAATACCCGCGACCCACTCAAGCCCCTTCCCGGGCGCCTGTCGCACACAGTTCATGGTGTAGCTGCTGAAGGTGTAGCCGGAGGCCTTGCAGAGGAGGGTGAGGGACCCCCCGGGTGTCTGGAGGCCCCCTCCGGACTCCACCAGCTGCACGGCCGCCCGCAGCCCTGGGGAGGGAGGAAGGAGAGAATTGAGTCGCCCGGTTCCCGCCGTCACTCCCCATATCCGCGCCCGGGGAGGGGGGTGAGTGGGGCAGGATGTGATGTGGGTACAAAGAGTTGAGTGTTGGTCAAGGACCTGGGCTGGGTGGAAGGGTGTGGGATGGATGGAAGGATCTGTGATGGGTGGAATGGTCCAGTACGGGTGGAAGTGTCTGGGTCAGTGCCGGGCTCTGGATGGACGCTGCCCTCTCGGCTCGGGACAAGGGTTTTGGGGAGATGCCGAGATGGTGGGACACAGTGCGGGGCCATCGGGGCTGGCGTGAGGGGTTTGGGCTGGGTGGAAGGGTCTGGGCTGGGTGGAAGGGTTTTGAGAAGGTGCTGAGATGTGGGGACACAGCACAAGGATTTTGGGACATGATGACTGGGTTGATGCCACCACCAGCAGCACCATAATTAGGTTTGGCGCAGTAGTAGGTGGCCGTGTCGTCGGCCCTGAGGCTGTTCATCTGCAGCTTCACCGTGCTCTGGGAGTTGTCCCTGGAGATGGTGAAGCGCCCCTTGACCGACGGCGCGTAGTCTGTGCTACTACCACTGCCACTAATAACCGCAACGAACACGAGGCCCTTCCCAGGTGCCTGTCGCACCCACTGCATGCCGTAGCTGCTGAAGGTGAAGTCAGAGCCCTCGATCAGGACACAGATTTGGGTGAAGACCCGGGAATCTGGGCCCCGTGCGGGCTGTGGGCGTGCTGCGAGGGCGCAGGCTGGACGCAAGGGTGCCCAGAGATGAAGGCGGTGTTGGGTGTCTGCACCGTGGGAGGATTTGTGCCCCGTGGGGGTCCAGGCCGAGTGCAGGGGTCCAGGCCGGGCTCGGGGCCGATGGCCGAGGGTTGGGTGGAGGGGTCCTGGCTGGGTGGAAGGGTCCAGGGTGGGTGTTGGGGCTGCTGGAAGTTGGTGGGATTTGGGGAACAGCACAGGGATGGTGGGGCACGGTGATGGGGTGTGTGCCACAACCAGCACCACAACCACCACCAGTACTTTTCGCGCAGTAGTAGGTGGCCGTGTCGTCGGCCCTGAGGCTGTTCATCTGCAGCTTCAGGGTGCTCTGGGAGTTGTCCCTGGAGATGGTGAAGCGCCCCTTGACAGACGGCGCGTAGCCTGTGTAACTACCACTGGTACTAATACCCGCGACCCACTCAAGCCCCTTCCCGGGCGCCTGTCGCACCCAGTTCATGGTGTAGCTGCTGAAGGTGAAGCCGGAGGCCTTGCAGAGGAGGGTGAGGGACCCCCCGGGTGTCTGGAGGCCCCCTCCGGACTCCACCAGCTGCACGGCCGCCCGCAGCCCTGGGGAGGGAGGAAGGAGAGAATTGAGTCGCCCGGTTCCTGCCATCGCCCCCATATCCGCGCCCGGGGAGGGGGTGAGTGGGGCCGGGTGTGATGTGGGTACAAAGAGTTGAGTTTTGGTCAAGGACCTAGGCTGGGTGGAAGGGTGTGGGATGGATGGAAGGATCTGTGATGGGTGGAATGGTCCAGGACGGGTGGAAGTGTCTGGGTCAGTGCCGGGCTCTGGATGGACGCTGCCCTCTTTCTCGGGACAAGGGTTTTGGGGAGATGCCGAGATGGTGAGACACAGTGCGGGGCCATCGGGGCTGGTGTGAGGGGTGTGGGCTGGGTGGAAGGGTCTGGGCTGGGTGGAAGGGTTTTGAGAAGGTGCTGAGATGTGGGGACACAGCACAGGGATTTTGGGACATGATGACGGGGTTGATGCCACCACCAGCAGCACCATAATTAGGTTTGGCGCAGTAGTAGGTGGCCGTGTCGTCGGCCCTGAGGCTGTTCATCTGCAGCTTCAGGGTGCTCTGGGAGTTGTCCCTGGAGATGGTGAAGCGCCCCTTGACCGACGGCGCGTAGCCTGTCCAACTACCAGCAGTGTTAATACTCGCGACGAACTCGAGCCCCTTCCCGGGCGCCTGTCGCACCCACTGCATGCTGTTGCTGCTGAAGGTGACACCCAAGGCCTTGCAGGGGACAGTCAGAGCAGAAATTTGGGTCAAATTGAGTTCTGGGGTCCTTGCGCGATGCTCAGACCCTTTACCGCAGCCCTGCACCATCCCCCTGACCAAATTCAGCCCCCCTGGGCATACAGGACACCCCTCAAGCCCCAGCAAGATGACACAGCCCCATCAGGCCCCCCTCCACCATCCTCCTCCTCCTCGCAGCCCTCCCAGGTAGGACCCGGATCCCCGCTCACCCCCCTCCCCGGGCGCGGATATGGGGGCGATGGCGGGAACCGGGCGACTCAATTCTCTCCTTCCTCCCTCCCCAGGGCTGCGGGCGGCCGTGCAGCTGGTGGAGTCCGGAGGGGGCCTCCAGACACCCGGGGGGTCCCTCACCCTCCTCTGCAAGGCCTCCGGCTACACCTTCAGCAATAACTACATGGGATGGGTGCGACAGGCGCCCGGGAAGGGGCTCGAGTTCGTCGCAACTATTAGCACCAGTGGTCGTAGCACATACTACGCGTCATCGGTCCAGGGGCGCTTCACCATCTCCAGGGACAACTCCCAGAGCACCCTGAAGCTGCAGATGAACAGCCTCAGGGCCGACGACACAGCCACCTACTGCTGCAGCAAAACTACTGATGGTTATAGTTATGGTAGTGGTGGCATGAACCCCTTCACCGTGTCCCGCCATCCCTGTGCTCTTCCCCAACCCCCACTGTCTTCCAGAAACCCCAGCACCCATCCCAGACCCTTCCACCCAACCTGGACAACTCTCCACCCAGCCCAGGTCCTCATCCCAACCCTCGGCCATCGGCCCCGAGCCCGGCCTGGACCCCTGCACTCGGCCTGGACCCCACACGGCGCCCAAATCCTCCCACGGTGCAGACACCCAACATCATCTCTGCGCACCCTTGTGTCCAGCCTGCGCCCTCGCAGCACGCCCACAGCCCGCACGGGGCCCAAATGCCCAATGAATGAACGAAAATTATGCCGTGAGCCTCCCCTGCAAGGGCTCCGGCTTCCCCTTGGGGAGCTCCGGCATGAGCTGGGTGCGACAGGCACCCGGGAAGGGGCTCGAGCGGGTCGCGACTATTAGCAGCAATGGTAGGACAGGCTACGCGCCGTCGGTCCAGGGGCGCTTCACCATCTCCAGGGACAACTCCCAGAGCACGGTGAAGCTGCAGATGAACAGCCTCAGGGCCGACGACACGGCCACCTACTACTGCGCCAAAGCTGATAGTGCTTATTATGGTAATGGCGGCCTCAACCCCAACTCCACGTCCCACCATCTCTGCGCTGTGTCCCCAGTTCCCAGCATCTTCCCCAGACCCCAGCACCCAGATGAAACCCTTCCACCGGCCATGGACCCCTCCATCCAACCCAGGTCATTGCCCTCACCCTGAACACTTTGCACCGATCCCAGACCTTTGTGCTAAACCCAGAGTGTGGGATCCAGCTGGTGCCTCTGCAGCAAGCTCACAGCCTTCATGGGGCCCAAATCCCTGACTCTTGACCCAAATTAGTGCCCTGACTGTCCCTTGCAAGGCCTCTGGTGTCACCTTCAGCAGCTACAGCATGAGCTGGGTGCGACAGACGCCCAGCAAGGGGCTCAAGTTCGTCGCGGGTATTAACAGCGATGGCAGTACCACAGTGTACGCACCATCGGTCAAGGGGCGCTTCACCATCTCCAGAGACAACTCCCAGAGCACGGTGAAGCTGCAGATGAACAGCCTCAAGGCCGACGACACGGCCACCTACTACTGCGTGAAAAATGCTGGTGCTGGTGGTGGCCCCCACCCCGTCACCGTGTCCCACCATCCCTGCGCTGTTTCCCCACATCCCACCATCTTCCCAAACACCTCCACCCATCCTGGACGCTTCCACCCATCACAGAACCTTCCACCCATCCCAGACCCATTGCCCCCAGCCCCGCACCCGGGCTCCCTCCTTTGGCTGCACCATCCCCATGACCAACTCCAGCCCTCCTGGGCAGACAGGACATCCCCCGACCTCCAGAATTACACAGCCCCCATCAGACCTCCCTCCACCACTGAACCCAGAGCCCGGCGTCCAGCCGGCGCCCTCGCAGCAAGCCCACATCCTTCCTGGGGCTCAATCCCTTATTCTTGACCCAAATTTGTGCCCTGACTGTCCCCTGCAAGGGCGTCGGTGTCACCTTCAGCAGCTACGCCATGGTTTGGGTGCGACAGGCGCCTGGGAAGGGGCTCGAGTACATTGCGTATTTTAATAGCGGTGGTAGCACATTCTACGCGCCGTCGGTCAAGGGGCACTTCACCATCTCCAAGGACAACTCCCAGAGCACGGTGAAGCTGCAGATGAACAGCCTCAGGGCCGACGACACGGCCACCTACTACTGCGCGAAAAGTGCTGATACTGGTGCTGGTGGTGGCACCAACCTCGGCACCGTGTCCCACCACCCCTGCGCTGTGTCCCCAGAACCCAACATCCTCCCCAAATCCCTAAACCCATCCTGAATGCTTCCACCCATCGCAGAACCTTCCACCCATCCCACACCCTTTGCCCCCAGCCCTGCACCCGGGCTCCCTCCTTTGGCTGCACCATCCCCGTGACCAACTCAACCCCCCTGGGCACACCGCACTTCCCCCCACCCCCAGAATGACAAAGGCCCCATCAGGCCCCCCTCCACCTTCTTCCTCCTCCTCCTCCTCCTCGCAGCCCTCCCAGGTAGGACCCGGACCCCCACTCACCCCCTCCCCGGGCGCGGATATGGGGGTGACGGCGGGAACCGGGCGACTCAATTCTCTCCTTCCTCCCTCCCCAGGGCTGCGGGCGGCCGTGCAGCTGGTGGAGTCCGGAGGGGGCCTCCAGACACCCGGGGGGTCCCTCACCCTCCTCTGCAAGGCCTCCGGCTTTGACTTCAGCAACAGCGCCATGTTCTGGGCTCGACAGGCGCCCGGGAAGGGGCTCGAGTGGGTCGCGACTATTTATAGCAGTGGTGGTTACACAAACTACGCGCCGTCGGTCCAGGGGCGCTTCACCATCTCCAAGGACAACTCCCAGAGCACGGTGAAGCTGCAGATGAACAGCCTCAGGGCCGACGACACGGCCACCTACTACTGCGCCAAAGCTCCTGATGGTTATGGTTATGGTTGTGGTGGCATCAGCCCTGGCATCACGTCCTACCATCCCTGTGCTGTTCCCTAACTCCCACCATCTACCAGTAACACCAGCACCAATCCCGGCCTGTTCCACCAGCCCAGACCCCTCCACCCAACCCAGGTCCTTGCCCTCAGCCTGGACGCTTTCCACTGAGCCTTGACCACTGCGCTGAACCCAGAGCCCGGTGTAGAGCTGGCACCCTTACAGCAAGCCCACATCCTTCATGGGGCTCAAATCCCTGATTCTTGAGCCAAATTTGTGCTCTGACTGTCCCCTGCAAGGCCTTGGGTGTCACCTTCAGCAGCTACGCCATGGTTTGGGTGCGACAGGCGCCTGGGAAGGGGCTCGAGTACGTCGCGAGTATTAATTCTGGTGGTGATTGGACAGCCTATGCGCCGTCGGTGGAGGGGCGCTTCACCATCTCCAGGGACGACTCCCAGAGCACCCTGAAGCTGCAGATGAACAGCCTCAGGGCCGACGACACTGCCACCTACTACTGCGCGAAAACTTATGCTGCTGGTTGTGGCACTCACCCCAGCACCGTGTCCCACCATCCCTGTGCTCTGTCCCCACCTATTACTGCGCCAAAAGTACCGGTGGTGGCACAAACCTGGGCATGGTGCCCCCAAATGACAGCATCTTCCCCCAGAAATCTGTTTCTCACGTCTTCTGGCAAGCCTGGACGCTTCCACCAAGCACAAAGCCTTTTATCAAGCCCAAATTCTCATATTTTGGCCCAAATCTGGTCCCTGCACCTCCTCTGCAAGGCCTCCGGCTTCACCTTCAGCAGCTCCTACATGGCTTGGGTGCGACAGGCACCCGGGTAGGGGCTCGAGTTCGTCGCAGGTATTTAGGCTGATGGTAGTACCACAAGATACGCGCCGTCGGTCAAGGGGCGCTTCACCATCTCCAGGGACAACTCCCAGAGCACAGTGAAGCTGCAGATGAACAGCCTCAGGGCCGACGACACGGCCACCTACTACTGCGCGAAAGATGATGATGGTTATGGTTGTAGTGGTGGTGGCACCAACCCCATCACCGTGTCCCAGCTTCCCTTTGCTGTTCCCCAACTCCCACCATCTTCCAGCAACCCCACCATCAATCCAGGACCCTTCCACCCAACCTGGACAACTCTCTACCCAGCCCAGGTCCTCACCCCAACCCTCGGCCATCAGCCCCGAGCCCGGCCTGGACCCCTGCACCCAGCCTGGACCCCACACGGCGCCCAAATCCTCCCACGGTGCAGACACCCAACACCGCCTTCATCTCTGGGCACCCTTGCGTCCAGCCTGCGCCCTCGCAGCACGCCCACAGCCTGCACGGGGCCCAGATGCCCGGGTCTTGACCCAAATCTGTGCCCTGATGGAGGGCTCTGACTTCACCTACAGCTACACCGGCATGGGATGAATGCGACAGGCGCCCAGGAAGGGGCTCGAGTTCATCGCAGAAATTAACAGCTATGGTAGCACATACTACGCGCCGTCGGTCAAGGGGCACTTCACCATCTCCAGGGACAACTCCCAGAGCACGGTGAAGCTGCAGATGAACAACCTCAGGGCCGACGACACGGCCACCTACTACTGCGCCAAAGCTAGTTATGCTGGTGCTAATAGCGGCACCAACCCCATCACCGTGCCCCACCATCCCTGTACTGTTCCCAACTCCCACCATCTTCCAGCAGCCCCAGCACCCATCCCGGATCCTTCCACCCAGCCCAGACCCCTCCACCCAGCCCAGACCCTCGCCCCAACCCTCGGCCATCAGCCCCGAGCCCAGCCTGGACCCCTGCACCCAGCCTGGACCCCGCATGGGGCACAAATCCTCCCATGGTGCAGACACCCAACACCGCCTTCCTCTCTGGGCACCCTTGCGTCCAGCCTGCGCCCTCGCAGCACGCCCACAGCCTGCACGGGGCCCAGATGCCCGGGTCTTCACCCAAATCTGTGCCCTGATGGAGGGCTCTGAATTCAGCTTCAGCAGCTACGGCATGGACTGGGTGCGACAGGCGCCTGGGAAGGGGCTCGAGTACGTCGCGGGTATTAACAGTGGTGGTAGTTGGACAGGCTACGCGCCGTCGGTCAAGGGGCGCTTCACCATCTCCAGGGACAACTCCCAGAGCACGGTGAAGCTGCAGATGAACAGCCTCAGGGCCGACGACACGGCCACCTACTACTGCGCGAAAAGTGCTGATAGTGGTGCTGCTGGTGGCACCAACCGCGTCACTGTTTCATATCATCCCTGCGCTCTGTGCCCACATCCCACCATCTTCCCCAAACCCCCAAACCCGTCCTGTACCCTTCCACCCATCCCACACCGTTTGCCCCCAGCCCTGCACCCGGGCTCCCTCCTTTGGCTGCACCACCCCCATGACCAACTCCAGCCCCCCTGGGCACACAGGACATCCCCCCACCCCCAGAATGACACAGACCCCATCAGACCCCTCTCCACCATCCTCCTCCTCCTCGCAGCCCTCCCAGGTAGGACCCGGACCCCCGCTCACCCCCTCCCCGGGCGCGGATATGGGGGCGCGATGGCGGGAACCGGGCGACTCAATTCTCTCCTTCCTCCCTCCCCAGGGCTGCGGGCGGCCGTGCAGCTGGTGGAGTCCGGAGGGGGCCTCCAGACACCCGGGGGGTCCCTCACCCTCCTCTGCAAGGCCTCCGGCTTTGACTTCAGCAGCTACGAAATGGCTTGGGTGCGACAGGCGCCTGGGAAGGGGCTCGAGTTCGTCGCTAGGATTCAAAGAAGTGGTAGCACAAACTATGCGCCGTCGGTCCAGGGGCGCTTCACCATCTCCAGGGACAACTCCCAGAGCACCCTGAAGCTGCAGATGAACAGCCTCAGGGCCGACGACACGGCCACCTACTACTGCGCCAAAGATGGTTATGGTGGTGCTGGTGGTGGGACCAACCCCGTCACCATGTTCCACCATCCCTGCGCTGTGTCCCCACATCTCAGCACCTTCTCAAAACTCTTCCACCCAGCCCAGACCCTTCCACCCAGCCCACACCCCTCACACCAGCCCCGACGGCCACACGCTGTGTCCCACCATCTCAGCATCTCCCGAAAACCTTTGTCCCAAGCCCAGAAGGCAGCGCCCATCCAGAGCCCAGCACTGACCCAGAGCCTTCCACGTATCCAGGACCATTCCACCCATCCCATACCCTTCCACCCAGCCCAGGTCCTTGAACAAAACTCAACTCTTTGCACCCACATCACACCCGGCCCTGCTCACCCCCTCCCCGGGCGCGGATATGGGGGGCGACGGTGCGAACTGTGTGACTCAATTCTCTCCTTCCTCCCTCCCCAGGGCTGCGGGCGGCCATGCAGCCGGTGGAGTCCGGAGGGGGCCTCCAGACACCTGGGGGGTCCCTCACCCTCCTCTGCAAGGCCTCTGGCTTCACCTTCAGCAGCTACAACATGGGATGGATGCGACAGGCGCCCGGGAAGGGGCTTGAGTACGTCGCACAAATTAGCAACAGTGGTAGTTACACAAGCTACGCGCCGTCGGTCAAGGGGCGCTTCACCATCTCCAGGGACAACTCCCAGAGCACCCTGAAGCTGCAGATGAACAGCCTCAGGGCTGACGACACGGCCACCTACTACTGCGCCAAAGCTGATGGTGATTACTGTGGTGGTGGTTATTGTGGTGGTGGTGGTGGCACCAACCCCGACTTAATGTCCCACCATCCCTTCTCTGTTTCTCGAGTTCCCGGCATCTTCCCGACTCCCCACCACCCATCCCAGACCCTTCCACCCAGCCCAGACCCTCACCCCAACCCTCAGCCTTCGGCCCCGAGCCCGGCCTGGACCCCTGCACTCGGCCTGGACCCCACACAGGGCCCAAATCCTCCCACGGTGCAGACACCCAACACCGCCTTCATCTCTGGGCACCCTTGCGTCCAGCCTGCGCCCTCGCAGCACGCCCACAGCCTGCACGGGGCGCTAATGCCCGCGTCTTGACCCAAATTTTTGTTCTGAGTGTCCCCTGCAAGGGCTCCGGTGTCACCTTCAGCAACTACCACATGTTCTGGGTGTGACAAGCGCCTGGGACGGGGCTCGAGTACGTCGCAGCTATTAGCAGCTATGGTAACACATACTACGCATCGTCGGTCAAGGGGCGATTCACCATCTCCAAGGACAGCTCCCAGAGCACGGTGAAGCTGCAGATGAACAGCCTCAGGGCCGACGACACGGCCACCTACTACTGCGCGAAAAGTTCTGGTGGTGGTGCTGGATGTGGCACAAACCCTGTCACCGTGTCCCACCATCCCTGCACTCTGACCCCACATCTCAGTACCTTCTCAAAACCCTTCCACCCAGCGCAGACCCTTCCACCCAGCCCACACCCCTCACACCAGCCCCGATGGCCACACGCTGTGTCCCACCATCTCGGCATCTCCCCAAAACCCTTGTCCCAAGCCCAGAAGGCAGCGGCCATCCAGAGCCCGGCACTCACCCAGACCCTTCCACCCGTCCTGGACCATTCCATCCATTTCAGTCCCTTCCACTCATCCCACACCCTTCTACCCAGACCAGGCCCCTGACCAACACTCAACTCTTTGTACCCACATCACATCCTGCCCCACTCACCCCCTCCCCGGGCGCGGATATGGGGGCGATGGCGGGAACCGGGCGACTCAATTCTCTCCTTCCTCCCTCCCCAGGGCTGCGGGCGGCCGTGCAGCTGGTGGAGTCCGGAGGGGGCCTCCAGACACCCGGGGGGTCCCTCACCCTCCTCTGCAAGGCCTCCGGCTTTGACTTCAGCAACAGTGCCATGTTCTGGGCTCGACAGGATCCCGGGAAGGGGCTCGAGTGTGTCGCGACTATTTATAGCAGTGGTGGTTACACATACTACGCGCCGTCGGTCCAGGGGCGCTTCACCATCTCCAGGGACAACTCCCAGAGCACGGTGAAGCTGCAGATGAACAGCCTCAGGGCCGACGACACGGCCACCTACTACTGTGCCAAAGCTCCTGATGGTTATTGTGGTGATGGTGGCCTCAACCCCAACTCCATGTCCCACCATCTCTGCGCTGTGTCCCCAGTTCCCATCACCTTCCCCACACCCCAGCACCCAGATGGAACCCTTCCACCACCCTCCACCCAACCCAGGTCCTTGTCCTCTGCCTGGACCCTTTCCACTGATCCCAGACCACTGCGCTGAACCCAGAGCGCGGCATCCAGCCAGCGCCCTCGCAGCAAGCCCACATCCTCTACGGGGCCCAAATTTCTGATTCTTGACCCAAATGTGTGTCCTGACTGTCCCCTGCAAGGGCTCCGGTGTCACCTTCAGCAGCAACAGCGTGAGCTGGGAGTCGAGTGTGCTGCGGGTATTAACAGCTATGGTGACACAGCCTACGCACCATCAGTCCAGGGGCGCTTCACCATCTCCAAGGACCCAGAGCACGGTGAAGCTGCAGATGAACAGCCTCAGCGCCGATGACACGGCCACCTACTACTGTGCGAAACATGCTGGTACGGGTGCTGGTGTTGGTTGTGGCACCAACCCCGTCACCATGCCCCACCATCCCTGCGCTATATCCCCACAACTCAGCACCTTCTCAAAACCCTTCCACCCAGCGCAGACCCTTGCACCCAGCCAACACCCCTCACACCAGGCCTGACGGCCACACGCTGTGTCCCACCATCTCGGCATCTCCCCAAAACCCTTGTCCCGAGCCGAGAGGGCAGCATCCATCCAGAGCCCGGCACTGACCCAGACACTTCCACCCGTCCTGGACCATTTCACCTTTCTCAGACCCTTCCACCCAGCCCACACCCTTCCACCCAGCCCAGGTCCTTGACCAACACTCAACTCTTTGCACCCACGTCACACCCGGCCCCACTCACGCCCTCCACCGGCGCGGATATGGGGGCGCGATGTCGGGAACCGGGCGACTCAATTCTCTCCTTCCTCCCTCCCAGGGCTGCGGGCAGCCGTGCAGCTGGTGGAGTCCGGAGGGGGCCTCCAGACACCCGGGGGGTCCCTCACCCTCCTCTGCAAGGCCTCCGGCTTCACCTTCAGCAGCACCGCCATGTACTGGGTGCGACAGGCGCCCGGGAAGGCGCTTGAGTGGGTCGTGAGTATTGGCTATAGTGGTAGCACATACTACGCGTCGTCGGTCAAGGGGCGCTTCACCATCTCCAAGGACAACTCCCAGAGCACCCTGAAGCTGCAGATGAACAGCCTCAGGGCCGACGACACGGCCACCTACTACTGCGCCAAAGCTGATGGTGATTACTGTGGTGGTGGTTATTGTGGTGGTGGTGGTGGCACCAACCCCGACTTAATGTCCCCTGCAAGGGCTCCGGTTTCACTTTCAGAAACTACCCCATGTTCTGGGTGCGACAGGCGCCCGGGAAGGGGCTTGAGTACGTCGCGGCTATTAGCAGCTATGGTAGCACATACTACGCATCGTCAGTCAAGGGGCGCTTCACCATCTCCAGGGACGACTCCCAGAGCACCCTGAAGCTGCAGATGAACAGCCTCAGGGCCGACGACACGGCCACCTACTACTGCACGAAAAGTGCTGGTAATGATGCTGGTGGTGGCACCAACCCCAGCACCGCGTCCCCAGATCACAGCATCTCCCCTGCAAGCCTTGCACAGTCTCTCAGGTCTTCTGGCAAGCCTGGACTCTTCCCCCAAGCACAAAGACTTTTATCGAGCCCAAATGCTCAGATTTTGGCCCAAATCCTGCCCCTGCACCTCCTCACTGAGGGCTCTGGCTTCTCCTTCAGCAACTCTGGCGTGGACTGGCCACCACAGACACCCGGAATCTTCCCCAAATCCTCGTGCAAAGCCCAGGTGTATGTCTCGAGCACTGTCACCCCTGCCCGGCATCCCAAAATACCAACATCTTCCCAAAATCCCATCTCCCCAATCCCAGCCCCAAACCCGCACTCTTCCACCCGAGCGGGACGCGTTGCCCCAAGCCGGGACCCCGCCTGGAGCCACGACCCAGCGCACCAAACTGGGACTGTCCGCCCTCACCCAGACCCACCCACCGCACCCCAACATCCCTTTGGGGTTCCCCAAGTCCCACCATCTTCCTGAAACCCTCACCCCAAGGTGGGACACTCGACCCCCAGCCTGGATCCTACAACCCACCCCAGACCCCGTCCTGTGCCCAGACCCCCCCAGGACCCCCGAGCTGCTCCCCCGAGGTGGTGCCAGCCTGGAGGAACGACCAGGGGGACCAGGGGAGGTCTCCCCTAATGCCCCCTCCCCAGGGCTGCGGGCGGCCGTGCAGCTGGTGGAGTCCGGAGGGGGCCTCCAGACACCCGGGGGGTCCCTCACCCTCCTCTGCAAGGCCTCCGGCTTCACCTTCAGCAGCAACGGCATGGGATGGATGCGACAGGCGCCCGGGGAAGGGGCTCGAATACGTCGCGGGTATTACCAGCAGTGGTGGTTACACATACTACGCGCCGTGGTCAAGGGGCGCTTCACCATCTCCAAGGACAACTCCCAGAGCACCCTGAAGCTGCAGATGAACAGCCTCAGGGCCGACGACACGGCCACCTACTACTGCGCCAAAGCTGATGGTGATTACTGTGGTGGTGGTTATTGTGGTGGTGGTGGTGGCACCAACCCCGACTTAATGTCCCACCATCCCTTCTCTGTTTCTCGAGTTCCCGGCATCTTCCCGACTCCCCACCACCCATCCCAGCCCCCACCACCCAGCCCAGACCCTCGCCCCAACCCTCAACCATCGGCCCCGAGCCCGGCCTGGACCCCCTGCACCCAGCCTGGACCCCACACGGCGCCCAAATCCTCCCACGGTGCAGACACCCAACACCGCCTTCATCTCTGGGCACCCTTGCGTCCAGCCTGCGCCCTCGCAGCACGCCCACAACCTGCACGGGGCCCAGATGTCCGGGTCTTGACCCAAATTTTTGTTCTGAGTGTACCCTGCAAGGGCTCTGGTGTCACCTTCAGCAACTACCCCATGTTCTGGGTGTGACAGGCGCCCGGGACGGGGCTCGAGTACGTCGCGGCTATTAGCAGCTATGGTAGCACATACTACGCATCATCGGTCAAGGGGCGCTTCACCATCTCCAGGGACGACTCCCAGAGCACCCTGAAGCTGCAGATGAACAGCCTCAGGGCCGACGACACGGCCACCTACTACTGTGCCAAAGAGTCTGGTGGTTATAGTGGTGATGGTGTGACCAACGCCGGCACCGTGTCCCACCATCTTTGCGCTGTGTCCCCACATCTCAGCACCTTCTCAAAACCCTTCCACCCAGCCCAGACCCTTCCACCCAGCCCACACCCCTCACACCAGCCCCGATGGCCACACGCTGTGTCCCACCATCTCAGCATCTCCCCAAAACCTTTATCCCAAGTCCAGAAGGCAGCGCCCATCCAGAGCCCGGCACTTACCGAGACCCTTCCACCCATCCTGGACCATCCTATCCATCCAACACCCTAACACCCAGCCCAGGTCCTTGAACAAAACTCAACTCTTTGCACCCACGTCACACCCGGTTCCGCTCAGCCCCTCCCCGGGCACAGATACGGGGATGACGGCGGGAACCGGGCGACTCAATTCTCTCCTTCCTCCCTCCCCAGGGCTGCGGGCGGCCGTGCAGCTGGTGGAGTCCGGAGGGGGCCTCCAGACACCCGGGGGGTCCCTCACCCTCCTCTGCAAAGCCTCCGGCTTCACCTTCAGCAGCACCGGCATGGAATGGGTGCGACAGGCGCCCGGGGAAGGGGCTCGAATTCGTTGCACGTATTAGCTACGATGGTAGTGAGACAAGCTACGTGCCGTCGGTGGAGGAGCGCTTCACCATCTCCAAGGACAGCTCCCAGAGCACGGTGAAGCTGCAGATGAACAGCCTCAGGGCCGACGACACGGCCACCTACTACTGCGCGAAATGTTCTGGTGGTGGTGCTGGTTGTGGCACAAACCCTGTCACCGTGTCCCACCATCCCTGCACTCTGACCCTTCATCTCAGTACCTTTTCAAAACCCTTCCACCCAGCGCAGACCCTTCCACCCAGCCCAAACCCCTCACACCAGCCCCGACGGCCACACGCTGTGTCCCACCATCTCAGCATCTCCCCAAAACCCTTGTCCCAAGGCCAGAAGGCAGCGCCCATCCAGAGCCTGGCACTGACCCAGACCCTTCCACCTGTCCTGGACCATTCCACCCATCACAGACCCTTCCATCCATCCCACACCCTTCCACCCAGCCCAGGTCCTTGACCAAAACTGAACTCTTTGTACCCACATCACACCCGGTCCTGCTCACCCCCTCCCCGGGCGCGGATATGGGGGCGATGGTGGGAACCGGGCGACTCAATTCTCTCCTTCCTCCCTCCCCAGGGCTGCGGGCGGCCGTGCAGCTGGTGGAGTCCGGAGGGGGCCTCCAGACACCCCGGGGGTCCCTCACCCTCCTCTGCAAGGCCTCCGGCTACACCTTCAGCTACACCGACATGTACTGGGTGCGACAGGCGCCTGGGAAGGCGCTTGAGTGGGTCGCGGGTATTGGCTATAGTGGTAGCACAAACTACGCGCCGTCGGTCAAGGGGCGCTTCACCATCTCCAGGGACGACTCCCAGAGCACCCTGAAGCTGCAGATGAACAGCCTCAGGGCCGACGACACGGCCACCTACTACTGTGCCAAAGAGTCTGGTGGTTATAGTGGTGATGGTGTGACCAACGCCGGCACCGTGTCCCACCATCTTTGCGCTGTGTCCCCACATCTCAGCACCTTCTCAAATCCCTTCCACCCAGCCCAGACCCTTCCACCCAGCCCACACCCCTCACACCAGTCCTGATGGCCACACGCTGTGTCCCACCATCTCGGCATCTCCCCAAATCCCTTGTCCCAAGCCCAGAAGGCAGCGCCCATCCAGAGCCCGGCACTTACCGAGACCCTTCCACCATCCTGGACCATTCTATCCATCCCACACCCTTCCACCCAGCCCAGGTCCTTCACCAAAACTCAACTCTTTGCACCCATATCACACCTGGCCCTGCTCACACCTTCCCCGGGCGCGGATATGGGGGCGACGGCGGGAACCGGGCGACTCAATTCTCTCCTTCCTCCCTCCCCAGGGCTGCGGGCGGCCGTGCAGCTGGTGGAGTCCGGAGGGGGCCTCCAGACACCCGGGGGGTCCCTCACCCTCCTCTGCAAGGCCTCCGGCTACACCTTCAGCAGCACCGCCATGTACTGGGTGCGACAGGCGCCCGGGAAGGCGCTTGAGTGGGTCGTGAGTATTGGCTATAGTGGTAGCACATACTACGCGTCGTCGGTCAAGGGGCGCTTCACCATCTCCAAGGACAACTCCCAGAGCACCCTGAAGCTGCAGATGAACAGCCTCAGGGCCGACGACACGGCCACCTACTACTGCGCCAAAGCTGATGGTGATTACTGTGGTGGTGGTTATTGTGGTGGTGGTGGTGGCACCAACCCCGACTTAATGTCCCCTGCAAGGGCTCCGGTTTCACTTTCAGAAACTACCCCATGTTCTGGGTGCGACAGGCGCCCGGGAAGGGGCTTGAGTACGTCGCGGCTATTAGCAGCTATGGTAGCACATACTACGCATCGTCAGTCAAGGGGCGCTTCACCATCTCCAGGGACGACTCCCAGAGCACCCTGAAGCTGCAGATGAACAGCCTCAGGGCCGACGACACGGCCACCTACTACTGCACGAAAAGTGCTGGTAATGATGCTGGTGGTGGCACCAACCCCAGCACCGCGTCCCCAGATCACAGCATCTCCCCTGCAAGCCTTGCACAGTCTCTCAGGTCTTCTGGCAAGCCTGGACTCTTCCCCCAAGCACAAAGACTTTTATCGAGCCCAAATGCTCAGATTTTGGCCCAAATCCTGCCCCTGCACCTCCTCACTGAGGGCTCTGGCTTCTCCTTCAGCAACTCTGGCGTGGACTGGCCACCACAGACACCCGGAATCTTCCCCAAATCCTCGTGCAAAGCCCAGGTGTATGTCTCGAGCACTGTCACCCCTGCCCGGCATCCCAAAATACCAACATCTTCCCAAAATCCCATCTCCCCAATCCCAGCCCCAAACCCGCACTCTTCCACCCGAGCGGGACGCGTTGCCCCAAGCCGGGACCCCGCCTGGAGCCACGACCCAGCGCACCAAACTGGGGACTGTCCGCCCTCACCCAGACCCACCCACCGCACCCCAACATCCCTTTGGGGTTCCCCCAAGTCCCACCATCTTCCTGAAACCCTCACCCCAAGGTGGGACACTCGACCCCCAGCCTGGATCCTACAACCCACCCCAGACCCCGTCCTGTGCCCAGACCCCCCCAGGACCCCCGAGCTGCTCCCCCGAGGTGGTGCCAGCCTGGAGGAACGACCAGGGGGACCAGGGGAGGTCTCCCCTAATGCCCCCTCCCCAGGGCTGCGGGCGGCCGTGCAGCTGGTGGAGTCCGGAGGGGGCCTCCAGACACCCGGGGGGTCCCTCACCCTCCTCTGCAAGGCCTCCGGCTTCACCTTCAGCAGCAACGGCATGGGATGGATGCGACAGGCGCCCGGGAAGGGGCTCGAATACGTCGCGGGTATTACCAGCAGTGGTGGTTACACATACTACGCGCCGTGGTCAAGGGGCGCTTCACCATCTCCAAGGACAACTCCCAGAGCACCCTGAAGCTGCAGATGAACAGCCTCAGGGCCGACGACACGGCCACCTACTACTGCGCCAAAGCTGATGGTGATTACTGTGGTGGTGGTTATTGTGGTGGTGGTGGTGGCACCAACCCCGACTTAATGTCCCACCATCCCTTCTCTGTTTCTCGAGTTCCCGGCATCTTCCCGACTCCCCACCACCCATCCCAGCCCCCTCCACCCAGCCCAGACCCTCGCCCCAACCCTCAACCATCGGCCCCGAGCCCGGCCTGGACCCCTGCACCCAGCCTGGACCCCACACGGCGCCCAAATCCTCCCACGGTGCAGACACCCAACACCGCCTTCATCTCTGGGCACCCTTGCGTCCAGCCTGCGCCCTCGCAGCACGCCCACAACCTGCACGGGGCCCAGATGTCCGGGTCTTGACCCAAATTTTTGTTCTGAGTGTACCCTGCAAGGGCTCTGGTGTCACCTTCAGCAACTACCCCATGTTCTGGGTGTGACAGGCGCCCGGGACGGGGCTCGAGTACGTCGCGGCTATTAGCAGCTATGGTAGCACATACTACGCATCATCGGTCAAGGGGGCGCTTCACCATCTCCAGGGACGACTCCCAGAGCACCCTGAAGCTGCAGATGAACAGCCTCAGGGCCGACGACACGGCCACCTACTACTGTGCCAAAGAGTCTGGTGGTTATAGTGGTGATGGTGTGACCAACGCCGGCACCGTGTCCCACCATCTTTGCGCTGTGTCCCCACATCTCAGCACCTTCTCAAAACCCTTCCACCCAGCCCAGACCCTTCCACCCAGCCCACACCCCTCACACCAGCCCCGATGGCCACACGCTGTGTCCCACCATCTCAGCATCTCCCCAAAACCTTTATCCCAAGTCCAGAAGGCAGCGCCCATCCAGAGCCCGGCACTTACCGAGACCCTTCCACCCATCCTGGACCATCCTATCCATCCAACACCCTAACACCCAGCCCAGGTCCTTGAACAAAACTCAACTCTTTGCACCCACGTCACACCCGGTTCCGCTCAGCCCCCTCCCCGGGCACAGATACGGGGATGACGGCGGGAACCGGGCGACTCAATTCTCTCCTTCCTCCCTCCCCAGGGCTGCGGGCGGCCGTGCAGCTGGTGGAGTCCGGAGGGGGCCTCCAGACACCCGGGGGGTCCCTCACCCTCCTCTGCAAAGCCTCCGGCTTCACCTTCAGCAGCACCGGCATGGAATGGGTGCGACAGGCGCCCGGGAAGGGGCTCGAATTCGTTGCACGTATTAGCTACGATGGTAGTGAGACAAGCTACGTGCCGTCGGTGGAGGAGCGCTTCACCATCTCCAAGGACAGCTCCCAGAGCACGGTGAAGCTGCAGATGAACAGCCTCAGGGCCGACGACACGGCCACCTACTACTGCGCGAAATGTTCTGGTGGTGGTGCTGGTTGTGGCACAAACCCTGTCACCGTGTCCCACCATCCCTGCACTCTGACCCTTCATCTCAGTACCTTTTCAAAACCCTTCCACCCAGCGCAGACCCTTCCACCCAGCCCAAACCCCTCACACCAGCCCCGACGGCCACACGCTGTGTCCCACCATCTCAGCATCTCCCCAAAACCCTTGTCCCAAGGCCAGAAGGCAGCGCCCATCCAGAGCCTGGCACTGACCCAGACCCTTCCACCTGTCCTGGACCATTCCACCCATCACAGACCCTTCCATCCATCCCACACCCTTCCACCCAGCCCAGGTCCTTGACCAAAACTGAACTCTTTGTACCCACATCACACCCGGTCCTGCTCACCCCCTCCCCGGGCGCGGATATGGGGGCGATGGTGGGAACCGGGCGACTCAATTCTCTCCTTCCTCCCTCCCCAGGGCTGCGGGCGGCCGTGCAGCTGGTGGAGTCCGGAGGGGGCCTCCAGACACCCCGGGGGTCCCTCACCCTCCTCTGCAAGGCCTCCGGCTACACCTTCAGCTACACCGACATGTACTGGGTGCGACAGGCGCCTGGGAAGGCGCTTGAGTGGGTCGCGGGTATTGGCTATAGTGGTAGCACAAACTACGCGCCGTCGGTCAAGGGGCGCTTCACCATCTCCAGGGACGACTCCCAGAGCACCCTGAAGCTGCAGATGAACAGCCTCAGGGCCGACGACACGGCCACCTACTACTGTGCCAAAGAGTCTGGTGGTTATAGTGGTGATGGTGTGACCAACGCCGGCACCGTGTCCCACCATCTTTGCGCTGTGTCCCCACATCTCAGCACCTTCTCAAATCCCTTCCACCCAGCCCCAGACCCTTCCACCCAGCCCACACCCCTCACACCAGTCCTGATGGCCACACGCTGTGTCCCACCATCTCGGCATCTCCCCAAATCCCTTGTCCCAAGCCCAGAAGGCAGCGCCCATCCAGAGCCCGGCACTTACCGAGACCCTTCCACCATCCTGGACCATTCTATCCATCCCACACCCTTCCACCCAGCCCAGGTCCTTCACCAAAACTCAACTCTTTGCACCCATATCACACCTGGCCCTGCTCACACCTTCCCCGGGCGCGGATATGGGGGCGACGGCGGGAACCGGGCGACTCAATTCTCTCCTTCCTCCCTCCCCAGGGCTGCGGGCGGCCGTGCAGCTGGTGGAGTCCGGAGGGGGCCTCCAGACACCCGGGGGGTCCCTCACCCTCCTCTGCAAGGCCTCCGGCTTCACCTTCAGCAGCTACAACATGGGATGGATGCGACAGGCGCCCGGGAAGGGGCTCGAGTTCGTTGCACGTATTAGCTACGATGGTAGTGACACAAGCTATGCGCCGTCGGTGGAGGGGCGCTTCACCATCTCCAAGGACAACTCCCAGAGCACCCTGAAGCTGCAGATGAACAGCCTCAGGGCCGACGACATGGCCACCTACTACTGCACCAAAGCTCCTGATGGTTATGGTTATGGTTGTGGTGGCATCAGCCCTGGCATCACGTCCCACCATCCCTGTGCTGTTCCCTAACTCCCACCATCTACCAGTAACACCAGCACCAATCCCGGCCTGTTCCACCAGCCCAGACCCCTCCACCCAACCCAGGTCCTTGTCCTCAGCCTGGACCCTTTCCACTGAGCCTTGACCACTGCGCTGAACCCAGAGCCCGGTGTAGAGCTGGCACCCTTACAGCAAGCCCACATCCTTCATGGGGCTCAAATCCCTGATTCTTGACCTAAATTTGTGCTCTGACTGTCCCCTGCAAGGCCTTGGGTGTCACCTTCAGCAGCTACGCCATGGTTTGGGTGCGACAGGCGCCTGGGAAGGGGCTCGAGTACGTCGCGAGTATTAATACTGGTGGTGATTGGACAGCCTACGCGCCGTCGGTGGAGGGGCGCTTCACCATCTCCAGGGACAACTCCCAGAGCACGGTGAAGCTGCAGATGAACAGCCTCAGGGCCGACGACACTGCCACCTACTACTGCGCCAAAGAGTCTGGTGCTGGTTATGGTTGTGCCACCAACCCCAGTACCATGTCCCACCATCCTTGCACTGTGTCCCCACATCTCAGCACCTTCCCCAGACCCCTAAACCCATCCTGGACCCTTCCACCCATCGCAGAACCTTCCACCCATCCCACACCGTTTGCCCCCAACCCTGCACCCGGACTCCCTCCTTTGGTTGCACCATTGCCATGACCAACTCCAGCCCCCCTGGGCACACAGGACATCCCCCCACCCCCAGAGTGACACAGCCCCCATCAGACCCCCCTCCACCTTCCTCCTCATCCTCGCAGCCCTCCCAGGTAGGACCCGGACCCCCGCTCACCCCCTCCCCGGGCGCGGATATGGGGGCGACGGCGGGAACCGGGCGACTCAATTCTCTCCTTCCTCCCTCCCCAGGGCTGCGGGCGGCCGTGCAGCTGGTGGAGTCCGGAGGGGGCCTCCAGACACCCGGGGGGTCCCTCACCCTCTGCAAGGCCTCCGGCTTCACCTTCAGTAGCTCTCACATGGTTTGGGCTTGACAGGTACCTGGGAAGGGGCTTGAAGATGTTGCGGAAATTAGTAGCACTGGTGGTAGCACATGGTATGCGCCGTCGGTCAAGGGGCGCTTCACCATCTCCAGGGACAACTCCCAGAGCACAGTGAAGCTGCAGATGAACAGCCTCAGGGCTGACGACACGGCCACCTACTACTGCGCCAAAGCTCCTGATGGTTATTGTCGTGATGGTGGCCTCAAACCCAACTCCACGTCCCACCATCTCTGCACTGTGTCCCCAGTTCCCAGCATCTTCCCCATACCCCAGCACCCAGATGGAACCCTTCCGCCACCCTCCACCCAACCCAGGTCCTTGTCCTCTGCCTGGACCCTTTGCACTGATCCCGGACCACTGCGCTGAACCCAGAGCCCGGCATCCAGCCGGCGCCCTCGCAGCAAGCCCACATCCTCTACGGGGTCCAAATTTCTGATTCTTGACCCAAGTTTGTGCTCTGACTGTCCCCTGCAAGGGCTCCGGTGTCACCTTCAGCAGCAACAGCGTGAGCTGGGAGTCGAGTGCGCCGCGGGTATTAACAGCTATGGTGTTGCGTGAAAGGGCAGAGCAGTTTGGCAGAAAACAAACCCCCTTGCGTTCTAACGCTCCTCACCGAGGTGGGAGGCGCGGTGCGGCCAGGTTTGGATTCTGAGCGATGCCCAATCCACCGCTATCAGTCCAGTCGCGTTTAATATATATATTAAACTATCACGATTCTGGATACGCTCATAGCGGACTGCACCCTCAGTCCAGTCGTTGCTCGTGAACTACCACGGCCACTTTTATGGTCGCATTCAATGAGAAACCGAAACGACCAGCTACTTAAGCCGCGCAGTTTATTTTAGCAACAGATACATAAGTTCTTACGGATTGCAGGCGATAAATACACTGTCTGCGAAGCACGTGCAAATAAAAGTGTTGTTAGTTATACAAAACGCGCGACAAAGTTATATATAATACAGCCTGGCTATAAACATGGGAAAAAGACTCTCTAGAGAGATTTCTAAGTTTTTTGAGGAAACTCTTGGTATAGTCTAAGCCTCACCCAAAGGCGTCCCTATGCGGGGGAAGAAAGGCTCAGCCCATCGGCTGGTCCCGGAAGTCAAAGGCAGTTTTGATGGAGTCCTCCTCGACTTGTTCACGATGGTGTCTTCCCTAATATTCCCCCTTTTTGGGCTATTTTTATACTATTTTTTCCCTTCAAGGTGGAGTTTGAGTGACTTTAGTCATAAATACTTTTATTATGATTGGTGTAAAATTCTCTCGCTTCACATTTCAAGGTATAGTTTATCAAAAATTCAGGGCGCAGACTCAAGGAGGAGTGGTCGCACCTTGGAGGCGGGTAGCCTTTGGGATGGAGGTGTGTTTAGGTATTATAATGACATGATAATGAGCAAAGTTCGCACAAAGGACAGCATTTTGTCAAAATTTGACAAACTGTTGGCTCAGGGTAGCAAGTGTGCAGCTTATCAGTTCCATAGGACCATCTCGTTCCCATATCTGCGGATTATCACAGGGCTTGGCCGTGGAATCTCCACCCCACTCCATCCCCGTGTTGCTCTGCGAGCGATATTGCGCAGGGAATCACCGACGTCGTGGATTCTTCGCATACCAACTGCGGCTGTATTCTACCTTAGGAGCTTTTTTGATTTTAAGCTTTTTCCCTAATGTGTGAATAATGCTGTATTTTGGTTATTTTAGTAATTATTCCACATATGGTGACACAGCGTACGCACCATCAGTCCAGGGGCGCTTCACCATCTCCAGGGACACAGAGCACGGTGAAGCTGCAGATGAACAGCCTCAGCGCCGACGACACGGCCACCTACTACTGCGCGAAACATGCTGGTACAGGTGCTGGTGTTGGTTGTGGCACCAACCCCAACTCCATGCCCCACCATCCCCGCGCTGTGTCCCCACATCTCAGCAGCTTCTCAAAACGCTTCCACCCAGCCCAGACCCTTTCACCCGTCCTGGACCATTCCACCCTTCTCAGAACCTTCCACCCATCCCAGACCCTTCAACCCAGCCCAGGTCCTTCACCAAAACTCAACTCTTTGCACCCACGTCACACCCGGCCCCGCTCACCCCCTCCCCGGGTGCGGATATGGGGGCGACGGTGGGAACCGGGCGACTCAATTCTCTCCTTCCTCCCTCCCCAGGGCTGCGGGCGGCCGTGCAGCTGGTGGAGTCCGGAGGGGGCCTCCAGACACCCGGGGGGTCCCTCACCCTCCTCTGCAAGGCCTCCGGATTCACCTTCAGCAACACCGCCATGTTCTGGGTGCGACAGGTGCCTGGAAAGGCGCTCGAGTACGTCGCGGGTATTACTGATGGTGGTGGTTACACAGAATATGCGCCGTCGGTCAAGGGGCGCTTCACCATCTCCAGGGACAACTCCCAGAGCACTGTGAAGCTGCAGATGAACAGCCTCAGGGCCGACGACACGGCCACCTACTACTGCGCCAAAGAAGCTGATGGTTATGATTATGGTGGTGGCACCAACTCTGGCACCGTGTCCCACCATCCCTGCGCTTTTCCCCCAGTTCCCACCATCTTCTCCACACCCCAGCACCCACCCACGACACTTCCACCAGCCCAGACCCCTCCACCCAACCCAGGTCCTTTCCCCAGACTCAAGTCTTTGCACCCACACCAGACCAGTGCGCCCAGCCTGGATCCTCTGCCCCAGTCCCAGAGCCCTGCACCCAACCTTGCCCCTTCCACCAAACATGGACCCTCTGCACCCAACCTTGCCCCTTCCACCAAACATGGACCCTCTGCACCCGGGGTGCGAGAATTAACCCCAGTGGTAGTGGCACATCCTACGCGCCGTCGGTCAAGGGGCGCTTCACCATCTCCAAGGACAACTCCCAGAGCACGGTGAAGCTGCAGATGAACAGCCTCAGGGCCGACGACACGGCCACCTACTACTGCGCGAAAAGTACTGGTGGTGGCCCCAACCCCGGCACCGTGCCCCCAAATCACAGCATCTTCCCCCAAAACCCTCACTTTCTCAGGTCTTCTGGCAAGCCAGCACCTTTCCCCCAAGCGCAAAGTGCTTTTATCGAGCCCAAATCCTCGGATTTTGGCCCAAATCCGTGCCCTGCACCTCCTCACTGAGGGCTCTGGCTTCTCATCCAGCAGCTCCGGCGTGGACTGGGTGCCACAAACACCCGGAATCTTCCCCAAATCCTCACGCCAAGCCCGGATGTATATCTGAAGCACCGACATCCCCACCCAGCATCCCCAAATCCCAGCATTTTCCCCCCAAAAATCCTTGCCCCGAGCGTCAGTGTTGCTACCCTGCATCCCAAAATACCAGCTTCTGCCCCAAATCCCACCAGCTTCCCCAAAATCCTTGCTGCAAGCCCGGACACCCCCGCCCTTCACCCCCAAAACCTCGTCCTCTTCCCCAAATCCCATTATCTTTCCCCCAAACTCATCCCCAGCATCAGCATCCCAAAATCCCAGGGTTTTCCCCCAAATCCCCGCATCTTCCCCCAAATCCTCGCCCCACGCATCAGCATCCCTGCGTGCCAAAGTCTCGACATCTTCCCCAAATCCTTGCCCCGTGTATCAGCACCCCCCAGCATCCCAAAATCCCAGCATCTTTCCCCAAATCCCAGCACCTTTCCCAAAATCCTTCCCTCATCATCAGCATCCCTGCATCCCAAAAATCTCAGCATCTTCCCCCGAAATCTCCTTTTCCCAAAATCCCATTATCTTCCCCAAATCCTTGCCTCGCCCATCAACATCCCAAAATCCCAGCCTTTTCCCCAAAATCCCAACATCTTCCCCAAATCCTTGCCTCATCAGCAGCATCCCTGCATCCCTAAAATCCCATTATTTTCCCCAAATCCTTGCCCCGAGCCTCAGCATCCCTGCCGCCCACCCTCCCCCCAAATTTCAGGATTTTCCCAAAATGCCGTTATCTTCCCCAAATTCCGGGCCCCGGGAGGCCTCACAGCAGGGGTGGGGGAGGGCACGGAGCAACCGAAATCTCTCATTTCCGCCCTTTCCACCCCAAAACAATGCCGATGACGTCAGCGCCGAGGCCGCTGCAGCCATCGCAATTAAGTGACTCGACCCAGATCAGCAGGGGAGGGCAATTAAGTAATTAAGCCCGAAGAATTGATGAGTGCCGGGAAGAGCTCACAATTAAGCAATTTGGTATAAAAAAGAAGAGTATAGGGGCTCACTGCAGAGCTGGCAATTAAATTAGTGAGGGTAATTAATTCATCAGGGGCTCTGCAGAGCTTGCAATTAAATTAATTAGGGTAAATAACCAATCCGGCTGCTGCAGAGCTTGCAATTAAATTAATCAGGGTAAATAATTCATCAGCGCAGGGCAGAGATTGCAATTAAATTAAATTAATCAGGATAAATAATCAATCAGGGCACTGCAGAGATTGCAATTAAATTAATTGGGGTAATTAATTCATCAGGGCACTGCAGGACTTGCAATTAAATTCAGTTAATCAGGGTAAATAATCAATCAGGCTGCTGCGGAGCTTGCAATTAAATTAATCAGGGCAAATAATTCATCAGGGCAGTGCAGAGAGTGCAATTAAATTAAATTAATCAGGATAAATAATCAATCAGGGCTCTGCAGAGCTTGCAGTTAAATTAAATTAATTGGGGTAAATAATCAGGGCACTGCAGTGACTGTGATTAAATTAATCAGGGTACATAATTCATCAGGGAATCTGCAGTGATTGCAATTAAATAAATTAATCAGGGTAAATAATCAGGGCACTGCAGAGCTTGCAATTAAATAAATCAGGGTAAATAATCAATCAGGGCACTGCAGTGATTGCAATTAAATTAATTGGCGTAATTAATTAATCAGGGCAGTGCAGTGATTCCAATTAAATTAATCGGGGTAAATAATCAGGGCACTGCAGTGATTGCAATTAAATTAATTGGCGTAATTAATTAATCAGGCACTGCAGAGATTGCAATTAAATTAAATTAATCGGGGTAAATAATCAATCAGGGCACTGCAGTGATTGCAATTAAATTAAATTAATCAGGGTAAATGATCAGGGCACTGCAGTGACTGTGATTAAATTAATCAGGGTACATAATTCATCAGGGAATCTGCAGTGATTGCAATTAAATAAATTAATCAGGGTAAATAATCAATCAGGGCACTGCAGAGCTTGCAATTAAATAAATCAGGGTAAATAATCAATCAGGGCACTGCAGTGATTGCAATTAAATTAATTGGCGTAATTAATTAATCAGGGCAGTGCAGTGATTGCAATTAAATTAAATTAATCAGGATAAATAATCAATCAGGGTACTGCAGAGCTTGCAATTAAATTAAATTAATCAGGATAAATAATCAATCAGGGCACTGCAGTGATTGCAATTAAATTAATCAGGCTAAATAAATGATCCGTGTGCTGCAGAGCTGGCAAAGTAATCAGGGTAAATAATCAATCAGGGCACTGCAGAGCTTGCAATTAAATCAAATTAATCAGGCTAAATAATCAGGGTACTGCAGTTGCAATTAAATCAATCAGGGTAAATAATTCATGAGGGGCGCTGCAGTGATTGCAATTAAATTAATCAGGGTAAATAAGTGATCAGGGCAGTGCAGAGCTTGTAATTAAATAATTCGGTATTAAAAAGACATCAGGGTGCGCTGCAGTAATTGCAATTAAATAATTAAGCATAAATAAGGGATAAGGGTGCAGTGCAGAGCTCGCAATTAAAAAAAAAATCGCTGGCTGCCAGTGACGAGCTCCCAAGAGACACCGCAATTAAGTAACGCGGCGCACACCTGCGATCGATTCCCTAGAGATATCGCAATTAAATAATTCAGTGTACATCAACAATTAAATCTCTAGAGATAGTGCAACAAAATAACGCAGCGTACCTCGGCGATTAATTGCCTAGTAATATCGCAATTAAATAATTCAGTGTACATCGGTGATTAATTTCCTACAGATATTGCGATTAAATAAATCAGTATGCACCTGTGACTAATTCCCTAGAGATATTGCAATCAAATAATTAAGTGTACGTCGACTATTAAATGCCTAATCGCAATTAAATAATTCAGGGTACATCGGCAATTAATTCCCTACAGATACCGCAATTAAATAACTCCATGTACATCGATGATTAATTCCCTAGACATATTGCAATTAAATAATTCAGTGTACATTGGCAATTAATTCCCTACAGGTGTCGCAATTAAGTAACTCAGTGTACATCGATGATTCATTCCCTAGAGATATTGCAATTAAATAATTCAGTGTACATCAACAATTAATTCCTTAGAGATATTGCAATTAAATAATTCAGTGTCCATCGACAATTCAATTAAATCTCTGGAGATGCTTCAATTAAACAATTCAGTGTAAATTGGTGATTAATTCCCTACAGAGATCACAATTAAATAATTGAGTGTACATCAGCAATTATTCCCTCGAGATACTTTAACTCATTAAGTGTACGTCGACAATTAAACCTCTGGAGATGCTTCAATTAAATAATACAGGGTAAATTGGTGATTTATTCCCTCGAGATACCGCAATTAAATAATTGAGTGTACATCAGCAGTTAATTCCCTCGAGATACTTTAATTAAATAATTAAGTTTACATTGACAATTAAACCTCTGGAGATACTTCAATTAAATAATTCGGTGTAAATTGGTGATTAATTCCCTCGAGATACCGCAATTAAATAATTGAGCGTACATCAGCAATTAATTCCCTCGAGATACTTTAATTAAATAATTAAGTTTACATTGACAATTAAACCTCTGGAGATGCTTCAATTAAATAATTCGGTGTAAATTGGTGATTAATTCCCTTGAGATATCGCAATTAAATAATTCGGTGTAAATTGGTGATTAATTCTCTCGAGATATCGCAATTAAATAATTCAGTGTACATCGGTGATTAACTCCCTCCAGATATTGCAATTAAATAATACGCTGTGCACCTGTGATTAATTCCCCAGAGACATCGCAATCAAATAATTAAGTGCATGCCAGCCATTAATTCCCTAGAGACCCCGCAATTAAATAATTAAGCCTGCACCTGCGATTAACCCCCTAGAGATCTCACGAATTAAATGATTTGGCACAAACAAGCCGTAGAGGGGGGGGGTGTAATTAAAGAATTCCACTCCCCACTGCTAACGAGCGGGCGGGGGGGGGGGTGGGGGGGTTGGGGGGGTGGGGGGACGGGAGGCTGAGATTTGCAATTAAAACACCTATTTTGGGGGTTAAGGGGCGGGGCCAACCCCCTCCTATGCAAATTCCCCGACCACCCGCGGCCTTTATAAACCCTCCGCTCCCACCATGGTGGCATCAACCCCAGCGTCCCCCTTCCCTCCTCAACCCCATCCTTCTCATCCCACCATGGGTGTCCGCTTGGCCACCACCATCCTCCTCCTCCTCGCGGCCCTCCCAGGTAGGACCCGGACCCCCGCTCACCCCCCTCCCCAGGCGCGGATATGGGGGCGCGATGGCGGGAACCGGGCGACTCAATTCTCTCCTTCCTCCCTCCCCAGGGCTGCGGGCGGCCGTGCAGCTGGTGGAGTCCGGAGGGGGCCTCCAGACACCCGGGGGGTCCCTCACCCTCCTCTGCAAGGCCTCCGGCTTCACCTTCAGCAGCTACGGCATGGTTTGGGCTCGACAGGCGCCCGGGAAGGCGCTCGAGTGGGTCGCGGGTATTGGCAGCAGTGGTAGCACAGCCTACGCGTCGTCGGTCAAGGGGCGCTTCACCATCTCCAAGGACAACTCCCAGAGCACCCTGAAGCTGCAGATGAACAGCCTCAGGGCCGACGACACGGCCACCTACTACTGCGCGAAAGCTGCTCACGGTGGCACCGGGCCTATGGTGCAGCTGGCAAAAAAAAAAAACCCACGCCCTGCCGCCGGCAGCGTTGCGTTGACTGGTTGTTTCCACCCGGGGGAGGTGGAGGACGGCGGTGCCTGGCAGCCCTCAGCCCGCTTTGCCACGCTTGAAGGGTTGCAGATGGTGCAGCTCATTTGGAGTCCAGATGCTTTGAGTGGTGCTCAAGAGCCTTTGAAGGAACCCAGAGCCTCTGTAAGGAGCCCAGACCCCTTGTGTGGTGGCCAACAGACTTTGAAGGAGCTGAGACCCCTTGGTGTGGTGGCCAAGAGCCTTTGAAGGAGCCCAAACCCCTCGTGTGGTAGCCAAGAATCTTTGACGGAATGAGCTCAGACCCTTTGTAAGAGCCTTTGAAGGAGCCCAGACCCTTTGCATGGTGGCCAAGAGACTTTCTAGGAGCCCAAACCATTTGCATGGTGGCCAAGAGCCTTTGAAGGAGACCAAACCCCTTGCGTGGTGGCCAAGAGCCTTCGAAGGAGCCCAAACCCCTTGCGTGGTGGCCAAGAACCTTCGAAGGAGCCCAAACCCCTTGCGTGGTGGCCAAGAGTCTTCAAAGGAGCCCAAACCCTTTGCGTGGTGGCCAAGAGCCTTTGAAAGAGCTCAGACCCTTTGCAAGAGCCTTTCAAGGAGCTCAGACCCCTTGTGCGGTGGCTGAGAGCCTTTGAAGAAGCCCAGACCCCTTGTGTGGTAGCCAAGAGTCTTTGAAGGAAGGAGCTCAGACCCTTTCCAAGAGCATTTGAAGGAACCCAAACCTTTTATGTGGTGGCCAAGAGCCTTTCAAGGAGCCCAGATGCTTGGTGTGGAGGCCAAGAAGCCTTCAAGGAGCCCAGACCCCTCGTGTGGTGGCCAAGAGCCTTTGAAGGAGCTCAGACCCTTTGTAAGAGCTCTTTAGGCAGCTCAGACCCCTTGTGTGGTGGCCAAGAGTCTTTGAAGGAGCCCAGACCCTTGCAAAGCACCCAAGAGCCTTTGCAGGGCACCCAAGCTGCCTTGAGTGCAGGATGAGATCCTTCACACGGAGCCCAAACCTCCCTTTGCGATTGTGTCCCAAAAAAATCCCCAAAAGACCTTCGCTGGGGACTATTTGGCCAATTTCGACCCAAATATGGACATCCTTTTGCCATTTGTGGAAAGATTTGGTTAAATCTGGGCATGCTTTTCCTCTTTGGGCCAGTTTTGCCCCAAATCTGGGCATGTTTTGCCCTTTATGGCCATTCTTGACCCAAATGTGGGCAGGCCTTGGCCCTTCGGGCCTGGTTTCACCCCAAATGTGGGCAGGCCTTGGCTCTTTTGGCCTGGTTTCGCTCAAAATGTGGGCATGTTTTGCCCTTTATGGCCATTCTTGACCCAAATGTGGGCAGGCCTTGACCCTTCGGGCCTGGTTTTGCCCCAAACGTGGGCAGGCCTTGGCCATTCGGGCCTGGTTTTGCCCCAAATGTGGGCAGGATTTGGCCCTTTGGGCCTTTTTTTGCCCCAAATGTGGGCAGGCCTTGGCTCTTCGGGCCTGGTTTTGCCCCAAATATGGGCATGTTTTGCCCTTTATGGCCATTTTTGCCCCAAACGCGGGCAGGCCTTGGCTCTTTGAGCCTGGTTTTGCCCCAAATGTGGGCATGTTGTGCCCTTTATGGCCATTTTTGCCCCAAACGTGGGCAGGCCTTGGCTCTTTGGGCCTGGTTTCGCCCCAAATGTGGGCAGGCCTTGGCTCTTTGGGCCTTGTTTTACCCCAAATGTGGGCATGTTTTGCCCTTTATGGCCATTTTTGCCCCAAATGTGGGCAGGCCGTGGCTCTTTGGGCCTGGTTTTGCCCCAAATGTGGGCATGTTTTGCCCTTTATGGCCATTTTTGCCCCAAACGTGGGCAGGCCTTGGCTCTTTGGGCCTGGTTTTGCCCCAAATGTGGGCAGGCCTTGGCTCTTTGGGCCTTGTTTTACCCAAAATGTGGGCATGTTTTGCCCTTTATGGCCATTTTTGCCCCAAACGTGGGCAGGCCTTGGCTCTTTGGGCCTGGTTTCGCCCCAAATGTGGGCAGGATTTGGCCCTTTGGGCCTGCTTTTACCCCAAATGTGGGCATGTTTTGCCCTTTATGGCCATTTTTGCCCCAAATGTGGGCAGGCCGTGGCTCTTTGGGCCTGGTTTTGCCCCAAATGTGGGCATGTTGTGCCCTTTATGGCCATTTTTGCCCCAAACGTGGGCAGGCCTTGGCTCTTTGGGCCTGGTTTCGCCCCAAATGTGGGCAGGATTTGGCCCTTTGGGCCTGCTTTTACCCCAAATGTGGGCATGTTTTGCCATTTATGGCCATTTTTGCCCCAAACGTGGGCAGGCCTTGGCTCTTTGAGCCTGGTTTTGCCCCAAATCTGGGCAGGATTTGGCCCTTTGGGCCTGGTTTCGCCCCAAATGTGGGCAGGCCTTGGCTCTTCGGGCCTGTTTTGCCCCAAATCTGGGCATGTTTCCTCCAAATAAAGGGATATTTTCCCCTTTTTAGCCATTTTTGCAACAAATCTGGTGACGCCTTTCCTTTTCCAACAATTTCTGCCTTAAATTTGGGAATATTTTTGTACTTTCTTGCCCGTTTGGCCCTCAATATTGATGTTTCCCTGCATTTTATGGCCATTTTTGCCAACGTTGGGGGCTGTTTTGCGCTTTACGGATAATTTTGCCCTGAATTATAGCACTTCGCTTATCTTTAGGGCCAGTTTTGTCCCAAAGATGGGGCTGTATTTGCCTGTTAGAGCTCTTTTTGAAAGAAATAATGGGCTGCTTTTGCATCTTTGGCTGTTTTTAACCAGGATAAGAGGATGCTTTTACATTCTATACCCTGTTTTGCAGGAATTCTGGGGTATTTTTCCCCCATTTAGGGGTGTTTTTGGGGTGCAGGGAGGGAGGAGGTGAGGCCTGTGGCCTGCTGGGGCGTGCGGCCCCAGCAGAGGAGGGGACTGCGCTGGGGGATTTTGTGCCCCTCTGTGTCACCGTGGGTGCTGGTACTGCTGGTATGGTTGGTTTGCCACAGTGGTGCAGAGTGTGACAAAAAGGGTGTTGGGGGCTGAGGAGGGCTCCCGGCAGCGGCTGCGCCCGGGGGGGCCTTTCCCGGGGGAGCAGCCCCCGCTTGTGCCCCCTTCCCCTTCCGGGCCCTTCCGCAGCCACAGTGGGGATGGCTTTGCCCTTGGTGGGAACTCCTCCACCAAATATGGGGATTTTTTTCTTTTACGACCCTTTTTTTCCCCAAAGATGGGCATGGTTTACCCTTTCTTGTCATTTTTTTCATGAAATGTGGGGATGTTTTGGCCTTATTTTTTCAATTTTTCCTCAAATCTGGGGTTGTTTTCCATCTTTGGGCCAGTTTTCTCCCAAAACTGGGTGCGTTTTGGCCCTGTTTGGCTTTCTTGCCCCAAATTTGGGCTGCTTTGGCCCTTTTTGGCACGTTTTGATCCAAATCAGCACATGGTTTGCCTCTTTTTGCCCCTCTCGACCCAAATGCTTTGGCTAGTCGAAAGTATTTTGACCCCAATGGACCCATTTTGGGCCAGTTTTGACCCCAATTTTGCCAATTTTTGGCCCTTTTTTGGGCGGTTTTGAGCCATATGAGTGCATGTTTTGGCCCTTTTTGGCCATTTTCACGCAAATGTGGGAATGCTTTTGCCCTTTATGGTCTTTTTTGCTCTGAGTTTGGGGGGTGATTTTCCTTCCAGGTGGTTTTGCCCCAACTACGGGGACCCTTTTCTCATTTGGAGATGGTTTTGCCCAAAATCCGGGGATGGTTTTTATCCTTCATGGCCATTTTTGGAGCTAACATGGAGCTGCTTTGCCCTCTCTTGCCGGGTTTGCAGACATATGGGGGTGTTTTACGTTTTCAGGCCATGTTTACCCCAAATACGGGGTAGATTTTGCTCTTTGGGGATAATTGTGCCCCAAATTATAACATTTCTCTGCATTTTGTGGTATTTGGGCCAATTGTGCCCCAAATCTTGGCATCCTTTTCCTTTTATGACCATTTTTGCCCTGAACATGGGGATGTTTTCCTCTTTGGGCCATTTTTTAGCTCAAATCTGGGGATGCTTTTCCCTCTACAGCTCTTTATGCCTCAGATTTGGGAACGTTTTTGCCCTTTCTGTCAGCTTTGGCCCCAAAGCTGGAACTGTTTGGCCCTTTCTGGCCACTTTCTTCCCAGATATTGGCATTTCTCTGCCTTTTATGGATGTTTAGTGCCCCAAATTTGGGGCAGTCTTGCCCTTTCTGGCTAATTTTGCCCTGACCAGGAGCATTTCTCTGCCTCCTGTGGGCATTTTGGCCCCACACCGGGGCTGTATTTGCCCTTTACTGCTCTCGTAGCAACAAACTCTGGGTAGGTTTTGCTGTTTGTGGTGCTTTCCCCCCCCGAAATTGGGAGGCTTTTGGTATTTGTGGGTGTTTCTGGGGAGCGGGAGGGAGGAGGTGAGGCTGTGGCCGCTGGGGCGTGCGGCCCCGCAGAGGAGGGGACTGCGCCGGGGGATTTTGTGCCCCTCTGTGTCACCGTGGGTGATGGTACTGGTAGCTGTGGTGCTTATGCTTATTATGGTTGTGGTTACCACAGTGGTGCAGAGTGTGACAAAAAGGGTGGTGGGGGCTGAGGAGGGCTCCCGGCAGCGGCTGCGCCCGGGGGGGCCTTTCCCGGGGGAGCAGCCCCCGCTTGTGCCCCCTTCCCCTTCCGGGCCCTTCCGCAGCCACAGTGGGGATGGCTTTGCCCTTGGTGGGAACTCCTCCACCAAATATGGGGATTTTTTTCTTTTACGACCTTTTTTCCCCAAACCTGGGCTTGGTTTACCCTTTATTGTTTTGTTTTTATAGAAATGTGGGGATGTTTTGGCCTTATTTTTTCAATTTTTCCTCAAATCTGGGGTTGTTTTCCGTCTTTGGGCCAGTTATCTCCCAAA
>CM030040.1:60494-125881 GCA_017639485.1 Pluvialis apricaria
CTGTTGCGCTTTAGTTCTTCGTTCCATTTTCGACCCAAATCTGGGTGTTCTTTACCTCTTTGGGCCAGTTTTACCCCAAATCTGTTGATGCTTTTGCCTTTATGGCCCTTTTTGCGCTGAGTTTGGGGGTGATTTTCCTTCCAGGTGGTTCTGCCCCAACTACGGGGACCCTTTCTCATTTTGAGATGGTTTTGGCCAAAATCCGGGGATGTTTTTATCCTTCATGGCCATTTTTTGAGCCAACATGGAGCTGCTTTGCCCTCTCTTGCCGGGTTGCAGACGTATATGGGGGTTGTTTTACGTTTTCAGGCCATGTTTTAGCCCAAATGTGAGGTGGATTTTACTCTTTGGGATAAATGTGCCCCCAAATCTTGGCATTTCTCTGCATTTTGTGGTCTTTGGGCCCAATTGTGCCCCAAATCTTGGCAATCCTTTTCCTTTTATGACCATTTTTGCCCTGAACATGGGGATGTTTTCCTCTTTGGGCCATTTTTTAGCTCAAATCTGAGGATGCTTTTCCCTCTACAGCTCTTTATGCCTCAGTTTTGAGAACGTTTTTGCCCTTTCCGTCACCTTTGGCCCCAAAGCTGGAACTGTTTGGCCCTTTCTGGCCACTTTCTTCCCAGATATTGGCATTTCTCTGCCTTTTATGGATGTTTAGTTGCCCAAATTTGGGGCAGTCTCACCCTTTCTGGCTAATTTTGCCCTGACCAGGAGCATTTCTCTGCCTCCTGTGGGCATTTGGCCCCACACCGGGGCTGTATTTGCCCCTTTACTGCTCTCGTAAGCCAACAAACTCTGGGCAGGTTTTGCTGTTTGTGGCCATTTCCCACCCGAAATTGGGAGGCTTTTGGTATTTGTGGGTGTTTTTGGGGTGCGGGAGGGAGGAGGTGAGGCTGTGGCCGCTGGGGGGTGCGGCCCCGCAGAGGAGGGGACTGCGCTGGGGGATTTTGTGCCCCTCTGTGTCACCGTGGGTGATGGTACTGGTTGGTGTGGTGCTTATGGTGCTTGTGGTTATCACAGTGGTGCAGAGTGTGACAAAAAGGGTGGTGGGGGCTGAGGAGGGCTCCCGGCAGCGGCTGCGCCCGGGGGGGCCTTTCCCGGGGGAGCAGCCCCCGCTTGTGCCCCCTTCCCCTTCCGGGCCCTTCCGCAGCCACAGTGGGGGTGGCTTTGCCCTTTCTTACAATTTCTTCACCACATATTGTGATTTTTTTTCCTTTTACAACCATTTTTTCTCCGAAGCTGTGCATGTTTAACCCTTTCTTGTCCATTTTTCATGAAATCTGGGGATGTTTTTCCCTCCTTTGCCAGTTTTGACCCAAATCTGGGGTTGTTTTGACTGTTGGAACCATTTCGACCCAAATCTAGGCATCCTTTGGTATTTTTTTGGCCAGTTTTGCCCCAAATCTGGGCATCCTTTAGCCCTTTTGTGCCTTTTTCAACCCAAAGTTGGACACGCATTGCCTCTTTGGGCCGTTCTTGCCCCAAATCTGGGCATGCTTTGGGTCTTAATTCCAGTTTTTGTTGTCACATCTGGTCCTGTTTTGGGCCTTTTGGGCCTTTTCAACCCAAATCTGGGCATGGTTTTCATCTTCAGGCCATTCTCAACCCAAACCTCGCCAAGCTTTGCCCTTTATGGCCAATTATGCACAAATCTGGGCATCTTTGGGGTCTTTGGGCCAATTGTGCCCCAAATCTTGGCATCCTTTTCCTTTAATGACCATTTTTGCCCTGAATATGAGGATATTTCCCTGTCTGGGCCGTTTTTGGCTCAAATCTATGGATGCTTTTCCCTCTACAGCTCTTTATGCCTCAGATTTAGGAAAGTTTTTGCCCTTTCCATCAGCTTTGGCCCCAAAGCTGGAACCGTTTGGCCCTTTCTGGCCAATTTCCTCCCAGATATTGGCATTTCTCTGTCTTCTATGGGTTTTTGTTTGCCTCTAAGTTTGGGCGCGTTTCATCCTTTCTTGTCAATTGTGTATCGAATCTGGGGGAGGGTTCTTCCTCTTCTGGCCGGTACCGACCCAAATCTGGCAATTCTTGGCCTTTTCGGGACAGGTTTGGTCCAAATCTGGGCAACGCTTTGTCTCTTAGGGCAACTTTTGTGGCAGAGCTGGGGACGGTTTGGCCGTTTATGGTCATTTTTTCACCGAATCTGGGTCTGCTCGTGTGCTTTGCGTCCTTTTTGCCTTTACTGGCGTCTTTTGCCTCCAGTTTGGGGAGGTTTTGCCCTTTATGCCCGTTTCTTTTCACTGAATACATGAAAGCTTTTCCTTTTAGGGCATTTTTTTACCCTAAATCCAGGTTTGCTTGTGCCTTTGTGACCGTTTTTGCCCCAAACGTGCGACGCGTTTGGCTCTCGGGCCCATTTCTGCAGCCAACGTGGGGCCGTTTTGTCCCTTTGTGGCCATTTTTGCCCCACCCCTGGGGGTATTTTGCCCCTTTTGCCCACGTTTACAGGACTTTGGGGGATGTTTTGCGCTTTGTGCCCACTTTTGCCCCAAAGCTGGGGACCTTTTCATTTCTGGACCATTTCTTCTCTAAATATGAAGGTTCTTCTGCCATTTACGGGCATTTCTGTGGCAGGAGTTGGGATGTTTGGCCCCTTTATGGCCATTTTTGCTCCATAAAGAGGCCCGGTCAGGGCTTTTGGTCCGTTGTACCCCAAATCTGGGGATGTTTTGCCTTTTCCTGCCATTTTTACAACCAAGGTGAGGAGCCTTTTGTCTTTTCCCCCCAGATCTGCCCAACTCCAGGGACGCAATGTCCTTCCACGGTGATTTTCCACAGCAAATCTGGGGAGGAGGTGTGCTTCGTGCCCAGTTTTGCAGCAATTCTGGGGTATTTTTCCCTGTATAGGGGTGTTTTTGGGGAGCGGGAGGGAGGAGGTGAGGCCGTGGCCGCTGGGGGGTGCGGCCCCGCAGAGGAGGGGACTGCGCCGGGGGATTTTGTGCCCCTCTGTGTCACCGTGGGTGATGGTAGTGGTAGCTGTGGTCCTTATGGTGCTTATGGTTGTGGTTACCACAGTGGTGCAGAGTGTGACAAAAAGGGTGGTGGGGGCTGAGGAGGGCTCCCGGCAGCGGCTGCGCCCGGGGGGGCCTTTCCCGGGGGAGCAGCCCCCGCTTGTGCCCCCTTCCCCTTCCGGGCCCTTCCGCAGCCACAGTGGGGATGGCTTTGCCCTTGGTGGGAACTCCTCCACCAAATATGGGGATTTTTTTCTTTTACGACCTTTTTTCCCCAAACCTGGGCTTGGTTTACCCTTTATTGGTTTTTTTTTATAGAAATGTGGGGATGTTTTGGCCTTATTTTTTCAATTTTTCCTCAAATATGGGGTTGTTTTCCCTCTTTGGGCCAGTTTTCGACCCAAATTTGGGAGTGTTTTGTCGCATTTGGGCTATTCTCGCCTCAAATCGGGGCCTGCTTTTGGCTCTTTTTGGCCAGTTTTGATCCATTTTGGGACATGGTTTGCCTCTTTGGGCCACTCGCAGCCCAAATCTCGGCCTGGTTTGGCTCTTCTGAAGATTTTTAACCCCAGTAGGCCCATTTTGGGCCATTTTCGACCCCAAGTTTGCTATCTTTTTGGACATTTTTGGCCAGTTTTTACCAAAACGAGTGCATGTTTTGGCGCTTTTTGGCCATTTTCGACAGAAATGTGGGAATGCTTTTGCCCTTTATGGCCCTTTTTGCGCTGAGTTTGGGGGTGATTTTCCTTCCAGGTGGTTTTGCCCCAAGTAAGGGGACCCTTTTTCATTTGGAGATGGTTTTGCCCAAAATCTGGGGATGGTTTTTATCCTTCATGGCCATTTTTGGAGCCAACATGGAGCTGCTTTGCCCTCTCTTGAGAATGATGCAAAGAGCCAAATCTGTGTGTTTTTTTGGCCCTTTTGGGGCGTTCTTAAACCAAACCTGGGCCAGCTTTGCCCTTTATGGTCAATTTTGCCCCAAATATGGGGTTGCTTTGCTTCTTTCGGCAAATCATGACCCAAATCAGAGCAGGATTTGCTCCATTTTTAGCCATTCTTGCCCCAAATCTGGCCATGCCTTGCTTCTTTAGGCCAGTATCAACCCAAATCTGGGTACGTTTTTGCACTTTGAGGTAGTTTTGATCCAAATCTGGGCAGGATTTGACCCATTCTGGCCATTCCCCACCAAAATCTGGGTGTGTTTTAGTTCTTTGTTCCATTTTCGAGCCAAATCTGGGCGTGCTTTATGTCTTTGGGCCAGTCTTCACCCAAATCTGCTGATGCTTTTTCCCTTTATGGCCCTTTTTGCGCTGCGTTTGGGGGTGATTTTCCTTCCAGGTGGTTTTGCCCCAACTATGGGGACCCTTTCTCATTGGGAGATGGTTTTGGCCAAAATCCGGGGATGGTTTTTATCCTTCATGGCCATTTTTGGAGTCAACATGGAGCTGCTTTGCGCTCTCTTGCCGGGTTTGCAGACATATGGGGGTGTTTTACGTTTTCAGGCCATGTTTAGCCCAAATGTGAGGTGGATTTTACTCTTTGGGGATAAATGTGCCCCAAATCTTGGCATTTCTCTGCATTTTGTGGCCATTTTTTGCCCCAAAGCTGGGGTTGTGTTTCCCCTTTTCAGGTCCTTTAGGCAGAAATCTTGGGCCGCCGTTGCATTTTATGGACATTTGAACTGAGATATGAGGTTGTTTTTGCCCTCTATGCCCTGTTTTGCAGCAATTCTGGGGTATTTTCCCCCGTTTAAGAGCATTTTTGGGGTGCGTGAGGGAGGAGGTGAGGCCGTGGCTGCTGGGGCATGCGGCCCCGCAGAGGAGGGGACTGCGCCGGGGGATTTTGTGCCCCTCTGTGTCACCGTGGGTGATGACTGGGATGGAACTTACGCGTGTCACAGTGGTGCAGAGTGTGACAAAAAGGGTGGTGGGGGCTGAGGAGGGCTCCCGGCAGCGGCTGCGCCCGGGGGGGCCTTTCCCGGGGGAGCAGCCCCCCGCTTGTGCCCCCTTCCCCTTCCGGGCCCTTCCGCAGCCACAGTGGGGATGGCTTTGCCCTTTGTGGGAACTCCTGCACCAAATATGGGCACGTTTTCCTTTTGAGACCATATTTTTACATAAACCTGGCATGTTTTCCCCCTTTCTTGTGTAATTTTCATGAAATCTGGGGATGTTTTTCCCTCCCTTTGCCCAGTTTTGCCCCAAATCTGAGGTTGTTTTGAGTTTTGGAACAATTTGCAACCAAATCTTGGCAAGCCTTGGCCCTTTTTTGGCCATTCTTGCAACAAATCTGGGGCTGCTTTGGCCCTTGTGGGCCTTTCTCGACCCAAATCTGGACACGCATTGCATGTTCAGGCCCATTCTTGCCCCAAATCTGGGCATGCTTTGCCCCTTTTGGGCGTTTTCTCGACACAAATCTGGGCAATGCTCTGCCCTTGAAGTCCCAATTTTATCCCAAATCGGGGCCATTTGGGGTCTTCGGGCCAATTTAGCCCCAAATCGTGGCATGTTTTGGGTCTTCGGGCTAATTCTGCCCCAAATCTTGGCATCCTTTTCCTTTTATGAACATTTTTTGCCCTGAATATGGGGATTTTTTTACTCTTTGGCCATTTTTTTGCTCAAATCTGAGGATGCTTTTCCCTCTACAGCTCTTTATGCCTCAGATTTGGGAACGTTTTTGCCCTTTCCGTCAGCTTTGGCACCAAAGCTGGAACCATTTGGCCCTTTCTGGCCAATTTCCCTCCAAATCTTGGCATTTCTCTGCCTTTTATGGACGTTTAGTGCCCCAAATTTGGGGCAGTCTTCCCCTTTTTGGCTAATTTTGCCCTGACCAGGAGCATTTCTCTGCCTCTTCTGGGATTTTGGCCCCATACTGGGGCTGTATTTGCCCTTTTCATCTCTCATAGCAACAAACTCTGGGCAGGTTTCGCAGTTTGTGGCCGTTACCCTCCTGAAATTGGGAGGCTTTTGGTATTTGTGGGTGTTTTTGAGGTGTGGGAGGGAGAAGGTGAGGCTGTGGCCGCTGGGGCGTGCGGCCCCGCAGAGGAGGGGACTGCGCTGGGGGATTTTGTGCCCCCCTGTGTCACTGTGGTGACGGTTGGGGTGATGCTTATGGTGCTTATGCTTATCATGTTTTGGGTTGGGTTTTTTTTTGATTTTGTCCTTTCCATCACCTTTGGATCCAAAGCTGGAACAGTTTGGCCCTTTCTGACAATTTTCCTCCAAATCTTGGCGTTTCTCTGCCTTTTATGGACGATTAGTGCCCCAAATTTGGGGCAATCTTGCCCTTTCTGGCTAATTTTTCCCTGACCAGGAGCATTTCTCTGCCTCCTGTGGGCATTTTGACCCCATACCGGGGCTGTATTTGTCCTTTACTGCTCTCGTAGCAACAAACTCTGGGCAGGTTTTGCTGTTTGTGTCCATTCCCCCCCCCCCCCCCCCCCCAAAATTTGGAGGCTTTTGGGATTTGTGGGTGCTTTTGGGGTGCGGGAGGGAGGAGGTGAGGCCGTGGCCACTGGGGTGTGCGGCCCCGCAGAGGAGGGGACTGCGCTGGGGGATTTTGTGCCCCTCTGTGTCACCGTGGGTGATGGTAGTGGTGGTGGTTGGGCTACCACAGTGGTGCAGAGTGTGACAAAAAGGGTGGTGGGTGATGAGGAGGGCTCCCGGCAGCGGCTGCGCCCGGGGGGGCCTTTCCCGGGGGAGCAGCCCCCCGCTTGTGCCCCCTTCCCCTTCCGGGCCCTTCCGCAGCCACAGTGGGGATGGCTTTGCCCTTGGTGGGAACTCCTCCACCAAATATGGGGATGTTTTTCTTTTACGACATTTTTTCTCCAAACCTGGGCTTGGTTTACCCTTCATTGGGTTTTTTTTTTCTTGAAATGTGGGGATGTTTTGGCCTTATTTTTTCATTTTTTCTTCAAATCTGGGGTTGTTTTCCCTCTTTGTGCCAGTTGTCTCCCAAATATGGTAGTGTTTTGGCCCTTTTTGGCTTTCTCGCCCCAAATCAGGGCCTTCTTTTGGCCCATTTTGGCCAGTTTTGATCCACATCGGGACATGGTTTTCCTCTTTGGGCCATTCTCAGCCCAAATCTGGGCCTGCTTTGGCTCCTCTAAACATTTTTAACCCCAGTAGGCCCATTTTGGGCCATTTTCGACCCCAAGTTTGCTATCTTTTTGGACATTTTTGGCCAGTTTTTACCAAAACGAGTGCATGTTTTGGCGCTTTTTGGCCATTTTCGACAGAAATGTGGGAATGCTTTTGCCCTTTATGGCCCTTTTTGCGCTGAGTTTGGGGGTGATTTTCCTTCCAGGTGGTTTTGCCCCAAGTAAGGGGACCCTTTTTCATTTGGAGATGGTTTTGCCCAAAATCTGGGGATGGTTTTTATCCTTCATGGCCATTTTTGGAGCCAACATGGAGCTGCTTTGCCCTCTCTTGAGAATGATACAAAGAGCCAAATCTGTGTGTTTTTTGGCCCTTTTGGGGCGTTCTTAAACCAAACCTGGGCCAGCTTTGCCCTTTATGGTCAATTTTGCCCCAAATATGGGGTTGCTTTGCTTCTTTCGGCAAATCATGACCCAAATCAGAGCAGGATTTGCTCCATTTTTAGCCATTCTTGCCCCAAATCTGGCCATGCCTTGCTTCTTTAGGCCAGTATCAACCCAAATCTGGGTACGTTTTTGCACTTTGAGGTAGTTTTGATCCAAATCTGGGCAGGATTTGACCCATTCTGGCCATTCCCCACCAAAATCTGGGTGTGTTTTAGTTCTTTGTTCCATTTTCGAGCCAAATCTGGGCGTGCTTTATGTCTTTGGGCCAGTCTTCACCCCAAATCTGCTGATGCTTTTTCCCTTTATGGCCCTTTTTGCGCTGCGTTTGGGGGTGATTTTCCTTCCAGGTGGTTTTTGCCCCAACTATGGGGGACCCTTTCTCATTGGGAGATGGTTTTGGCCAAAATCCGGGGATGGTTTTTATCCTTCATGGCCATTTTTGGAGTCAACATGGAGCTGCTTTGCGCTCTCTTGCCGGGTTTGCAGACATATGGGGGTGTTTTACGTTTTCAGGCCATGTTTAGCCCAAATGTGAGGTGGATTTTACTCTTTGGGGATAAATGTGCCCCAAATCTTGGCATTTCTCTGCATTTTGTGGCCATTTTTTGCCCCAAAGCTGGGGTTGTGTTTCCCCTTTTCAGGTCCTTTAGGCAGAAATCTTGGGCCGCCGTTGCATTTTATGGACATTTGAACTGAGATATGAGGTTGTTTTTCCCCTCTATGCCCAGTTTTGCAGCAATTCTGGGGTATTTTCCCCCGTTTAAGAGCATTTTTGGGGTGCAGGAGGGAGGAGGTGAGGCTGTGGCCGCTGGGGCGTGCGGCCCCGCAGAGGAGGGGACTGCGCCGGGGGATTTTGTGCCCCTCTGTGTCACCGTGGGTGATGACTGGGATGGAACTTACGCGTGTCACAGTGGTGCAGAGTGTGACAAAAAGGGTGGTGGGGGCTGAGGAGGGCTCCCGGCAGCGGCTGCGCCCGGGGGGGGCCTTTCCCGGGGGAGCAGCCCCCGCTTGTGCCCCCTTCCCCTTCCGGGCCCTTCCGCAGCCACAGTGGGGATGGCTTTGCCCTTTGTGGGAACTCCTGCACCAAATATGGGCACGTTTTCCTTTTGAGACCATATTTTTACATAAACCTGGGCATGTTTTCCCCTTTCTTGTGTAATTTTCATGAAATCTGGGGATGTTTTTCCCTCCTTTGCCAGTTTTGCCCCAAATCTGAGGTTGTTTTGAGTTTTGGAACAATTTGCAACCCAAATCTTGGCAAGCCTTGGCCCTTTTTGGCCATTCTTGCAACAAATCTGGGGCTGCTTTGGCCCTTGTGGGCCTTTCTCGACCCAAATCTGGACACGCATTGCATGTTCAGGCCATTCTTGCCCCAAATCTGGGCATGCTTTGCCCCTTTTGGGCGTTTCTCGACACAAATCTGGGCATGCTCTGCCCTTGAAGTCCAATTTTATCCCAAATCGGGGCCATTTGGGGTCTTCGGGCCAATTTTGCCCCAAATCGTGGCATGTTTTGGGTCTTCGGGCTAATTCTGCCCCAAATCTTGGCATCCTTTTCCTTTTATGAACATTTTTTGCCCTGAATATGGGGATTTTTTTACTCTTTGGCCATTTTTTTGCTCAAATCTGAGGATGCTTTTCCCTCTACAGCTCTTTATGCCTCAGATTTGGGAACGTTTTTGCCCTTTCCGTCAGCTTTGGCACCAAAGCTGGAACCATTTGGCCCTTTCTGGCCAATTTCCCTCCAAATCTTGGCATTTCTCTGCCTTTTATGGACGTTTAGTGCCCCAAATTTGGGGCAGTCTTCCCCTTTTTGGCTAATTTTTGCCCTGACCAGGAGCATTTCTCTGCCTCTTCTGGGATTTTGGCCCCATACTGGGGCTGTATTTGCCCTTTTCATCTCTCATAGCAACAAACTCTGGGCAGGTTTCGCAGTTTGTGGCCGTTACCCTCCTGAAATTGGGAGGCTTTTGGTATTTGTGGGTGTTTTTGAGGTGTGGGAGGGAGGAGGTGAGACCGTGGCCGCTGGGGCGTGCGGCCCCGCAGAGGAGGGGACTGCGCCGGGGGATTTTGTGCCCCCCTGTGTCACCGTGGTGACGGTTGGGGTGATGCTTATGGTGCTTATGCTTATCACGTTTTGGGTTGGGTTTTTTTTTGATTTTGTCCTTTCCATCACCTTTGGATCCAAAGCTGGAACAGTTTGGCCCTTTCTGACAATTTTCCTCCAAATCTTGGCGTTTCTCTGCCTTTTATGGACGATTAGTGCCCCAAATTTGGGGCAATCTTGCCCTTTCTGGCTAATTTTTCCCTGACCAGGAGCATTTCTCTGCCTCCTGTGGGCATTTTGACCCCATACCGGGGCTGTATTTGTCCTTTACTGCTCTCGTAGCAACAAACTCTGGGCAGGTTTTGCTGTTTGTGTCCATTCCCCCCCCCCCCAAAATTTGGAGGCTTTTGGGATTTGTGGGTGCTTTTGGGGTGCGGGAGGGAGGAGGTGAGGCCGTGGCCACTGGGGTGTGCGGCCCCGCAGAGGAGGGGACTGCGCTGGGGGATTTTGTGCCCCTCTGTGTCACCGTGGGTGATGGTAGTGGTGGTGGTTGGGCTACCACAGTGGTGCAGAGTGTGACAAAAAGGGTGGTGGGGGCTGAGGAGGGCTCCCGGCAGCGGCTGCGCCCGGGGGGGCCTTTCCCGGGGGAGCAGCCCCCGCTTGTGCCCCCCTTCCCCTTCCGGGCCCCTTCCGCAGCCACAGTGGGGATGGCTTTGCCCTTGGTGGGAACTCCTCCACCAAATATGGGGATGTTTTTCTTTTACGACATTTTTTCTCCAAACCTGGGCTTGGTTTACCCTTCATTGGGTTTTTTTTTCTTGAAATGTGGGGATGTTTTGGCCTTATTTTTTCATTTTTTCTTCAAATCTGGGGTTGTTTTCCCTCTTTGCGCCAGTTGTCTCCCAAATATGGTAGTGTTTTGGCCCTTTTTGGCTTTCTCGCCCCAAATCAGGGCCTTCTTTTGGCCCATTTTGGCCAGTTTTGATCCACATCGGGACATGGTTTTCCTCTTTGGGCCATTCTCAGCCCAAATCTGGGCCTGCTTTGGCTCCTCTAACAACATTTTTTAACCCCAAGTAGGCCCATTTTGGGCCATTTTCGACCCCAAGTTTTCTATCTTTTTGGACATTTTTGGCCAGTTTTTACCAAAACGAGTGCATGTTTTGGCGCTTTTTGGCCATTTTCGACAGAAATGTGGGAATGCTTTTGCCCTTTATGGCCCTTTTTGCGCTGAGTTTGGGGGTGATTTTCCTTCCAGGTGGTTTTGCCCCAAATACGGGGACCCTTTTTCATTTGGAGATGGTTTTGCCCAAAATCCGGGGATGGTTTTTATCCTTCATGGCCATTTTTAGAGTCAACATGGAGCTGCTTTGCCCTCTCTTGCCGGGTTTGCGGACGTATGGGGGTGTTTTACGTTTTCAGGCCATGTTTCGCCACAATGCAGGGTGGGTATTACTCTTTGGGGATATTTGTACCCAAATTCGTGGCATTTCTCTGCATTTTGTGGCCATTTTTGCCCCAAAGCTGGGGTTGTGTTTCCCCTTTTCAGGTCCTTTAGGCAGAAATCTTGGGCCGCCGTTGCGTTTTATGGCCATTTGAACTGGGATATGAGGATGTTTTTCCCCTCTATGCCCAGTTTTGCAGCAATTCTGGGGAATTTTTCCCCCATTTAGGAGCATTTTCTGGGTTGTGTGAGGGAGGAGGTGAGGCAGTGGCTCCGCAGAGGAGGGGACTGCGTTGGAGGATTTTTGTGGCCCCTCTGTGTCACCGGTGGGTGATGGTAGTGGTTGCTGTGGTTTCCACGGTGACGCAGAGTGTGACAAAAAGGGTGGTGGGGGCTGAGGAGGGCTCCCGGCAGCGGCTGCGCCCGGGGGGGCCTTTCCCGGGGGAGCAGCCCCCGCTTGTGCCCCCTTCCCCTTCCGGGCCCTTCCGCAGCCACAGTGGGGATGGCTTTGCCCTTGGTGGGAACTCCTCCACCAAATATGGGGATTTTTTTCTTTTACGACCTTTTTTTCCCAAAGATGTGCATGGTTTATTCTTTCTTGTCATTTTTTCTTGAAATGTGGGGATGTTTTGGCCTTATTTTTTCAATTTTTCCTCAAATCTAGGGCTGTTTTTCCTCTTTGGGCCAGGTTTCTCCCAAAACTGGGTGTGTTTTGGCCCTGTTTTGGCTTCTCAGCCCCAAATCTGGGCCTGCTTTGGCCCTTTTTTGGCCAGTTTTGATCCAAATTCGGGGACATGGTTTGCCTCTTTTGGGCCCCTCTCGACCCAAATCTGGGCCTGCCTTGGCTCTTCGAAACTTTTTTGACCTCAATGGACCCATGTTGGGCCAGTTTTGACCCTAATTTTACCAATTTTTGGGCCTTTTTTGGGCAGTTTTGCGCAAAATGAGTGCATGTTTTGGCCCTTTCTGGCCATTTTCACGCAAATGTGGGAATGCTTTTGCCCTTTATGGCCCTTTTTGCGCTGAGTTTGGGGGTGATTTTCCTTCCAGGTGGTTCTGCCCCAACTACGGGGACCCTTTCTCATTGGGAGATGGTTTTGGCCAAAATCCGGGGATGGTTTTTATCCTTCATGGCCATTTTTGGAGCCAACATGGAGCTGCTTTGCCCTCTCTTGCCGGGTTTGCAGACGTATGGGGGTGTTTTACGTTTTCAGGCCATGTTTACCCCAAATACGGGGTAGATTTTGCTCTTTGGGGATAATTGTGCCCCAAATTATAACATTTCTCTGCATTTTGTGGTATTTGGGCCAATTGTGTCCCAAATCTTGGCATCCTTTTCCTTTTAAGACCATTTTTGCCCTGAACATGGGGATGTTTTCCTCTTTGGGCCATTTTTTAGGTCAAATCTGGGGATGCTTTTCCCTCTACAGCTCTTTATGCCTCAGATTTGGGAATGTTTTTGCCCTTTCTGTCAGCTTTGGCCCCAAAGCTGGAACTGTTTGGCCCTTTCTGGCCACTTTCTTCCCAGATCTTGGCATTTCTCTGCCTTTTATGGATGTTTAGTGCCCCAAATTTGGGGCAGTCTTGCCCTTTCTGGCTAATTTTGCCCTGACCAGGAGCATTTCTCTGCCTCCTGTGGGCATTTTGGCCCCCACACCGGGGGCTGTATTTGCCTTTTCCTGCTCTCGTAGCAACTAATTCTGGGTAGATTTGTCTCTTCGTGGTGCTTTCCCCCCCCCCGAAATTGGGAGGCTTTTGGTATTTGTGGGTGTTTTTGGGGTGTGGGAGGGAGGAGGTAAGGCTGTGGCCGCTGGGGCGTGCGGCCCAGCAGAGGAGGGGACTGCGCTGGGGGATTTTGTGCCCCTCTGTGTCACCGTGGGTGGTGGTACTGGTGGTAGTTGGATTGCCACAGTGGTGCAGAGTGTGACAAAAAGGGTGGTGGGGGCTGAGGAGGGCTCCCGGCAGCGGCTGCGCCCGGGGGGGCCTTTCCCGGGGGAGCAGCCCCCGCTTGTGCCCCCTTCCCCTTCCGGGCCCTTCCGCAGCCACAGTGGGGATGGCTTTGCCCTTTGTGGGAACTCCTCCACCAAATATGGGCACGTTTTCCTTTTGAGACCATATTTTTACACAAACCTGGGCATGGTTTACCCTTTCTTGTCATTTTTTCACGAAATCTGGGGATGTTTTGGCCTTATTTCTCCAATTTTTCCTCAAATCTGGGGTTGTTTTCCATCTTTGGGCCAGTTTTCTCCCAAAACTGGGTGTGTTTTCGCTCATTTGGGACATTCTTGACCCAAATCTTGGCCTGCTTTGGCCTTTTTGGCCAGTTTTGATCCAAATCGGGACATGGTTTGCCTCTTTGGGCCCCTCTCGACCCAAATCCGGACCTGCTTTGGCTCTTCGAAACTTTTTTTGACCCCAATGGGTCCATTTTGGGCCAGTTTTGACCCTGATTTTGCCAATTTTTGTTGTTTTTTTGGGCAGTTTTCAGCCATATGAGTGCATGTTTTGGCCCTTTTTGGCCATTTTCATGCAAATGTGGGAATGCTTTTGCCCTTTATGGCCCTTTTTGCGCTGAGTTTGGGGGTGATTTTCCTTCCAGGTGGTTTTGCCCCAAATACGGGGACCCTTTTTCATTTGGAGATGGTTTTGCCCAAAATCCGGGGATGGTTTTTATCCTTCATGGCAATTTTTGGAGCCAACATGGAGCTGCTTTGCCCTCTCTTGCCGGGTTTGCAGACACATGGGGGTGATTTACGTTTTTAGGCCATGTTTAGCCCAAATGTGAGGTGGATTTTACTCTTTGGGGATAAATGTGCCCCAAATCTTGGCATTTCTCTGCATTTTGTGGTCTTTGGGCCAATTGTGCCCCAAATCTTGGCATCCTTTTCCTTTTATGACCATTTTTGCCCTGAACATGGGGATGTTTTCCTCTTTGGGCCATTTTTTAACTCAAATCTGAGGATGCTTTTCCCTCTACAGCTCTTTATGCCTCAGTTTTGAGAACGTTTTTGCCCTTTCCGTCAGCTTTGGCCCCAAAGCTGGAACCGTTTGGCCCTTTCTGGCCACTTTCTTCCCAGATATTGGCATTTCTCTGCCTTTTATGTATGTTTAGTGCCCTAAATTTGGGGCAGTCTCACCCTTTCTGGCTAATTTTGCCCTGACCAGGAGCATTTCTCTGCCTCCTGTGGGCATTTTGGCCCCACACTGGGGCTGTATTTGCCCTTTACTGCTCTCATAGCAACAAATTCTGGGTAGCTTTTGTTATTCGTGGTGCTTTCCCCCCCCCGAAATTGGGAGGCTTTTGGTATTTGTGGGTGTTTTTGGGGTGCGGGAGGGAGGAGGTGAGGCTGTGGCCGCTGGGGCGTGCGGCCCCGCAGAGGAGGGGACTGCGCCGGGGGATTTTGTGCCCCTCTGTGTCACCGTGGGTGATGGTAGTGGTAGCTGTGGTGCTTATGCTTATTATGGTTGTGGTTATCACAGTGGTACAGAGTGTGACAAAAAGGGTGGTGGGGGCTGAGGAGGGCTCCCGGCAGCGGCTGCGCCCGGGGGGGCCTTTCCCGGGGGAGCAGCCCCCGCTTGTGCCCCCTTCCCCTTCCGGGCCCTTCCGCAGCCACAGTGGGGGTGGCTTTGCCCTTTCTCACAATTTCTTCACCACATATTGTGATTTTTTTTCCTTTTACAACCATTTTTTCTCCGAAGCTGTGCATGTTTAACCCTTTCTTGTCCATTTTTCATGAAATCCGGGGATGTTTTTCCCTCCTTTGCCAGTTTTGACCCAAATCTGGGGTTGTTTTGACTCTTGGATTCATTTTGACCCAAATCTAGGCATCCTTTAGTATTTTTTGGCCATTTTTGCCCCAAATCTGGGCGTCATTTAGCCCTTTTGGGCCTTTTTCGACCCAAAGATGGACACGCATTGCCTCTTTGGGCTATTCTTGCCCCAAATGTGGGCATGTTTTGGGTCTTAAGTCCAGTTTTTTTTATCACATCTGGTCCTGTTTTGTGCCTTTTGGGGCTTTTCGACCCAAATCTGGGCATGCTTTGCATCTTCAGGCCATTCTCAACCCAAACCTCGCCAAGCTTTGCCCTTTATGACCAATTATGCACAAATCTGGGCATCTTTGGGGTCTTTGGGCCAATTGCGTCCCAAATCTTGGCATCCTTTTCCTTTAATGACCATTTTTGCCCTGAATATGGGGATATTTCCCTGTCTGGGCCGTTTTTGGCTCAAATCTGGGGATGCTTTTCCCTCTACAGCTCTTTATGCCTCAGATTTAGGAAAGTTTTTGCCCTTTCCATCAGCTTTGGCCCCAAAGCTGGAACCGTTTGGCCCTTTCTGGCCAATTTCCTCCCACATATTGGCATTTCTCTGTCTTCTATGGGTTTTTTTTTCCCTCTAAGTTTGGGCGCGTTTCATCCTTTCTTGTCAATTGTGTATCGAATCTGGGGGAGGGTTTTTCCTCTTCTGGCCGGTACCGACCCAAATCTGGCAATTCTTGGCCTTTTCGGGACAGGTTTGGTCCAAATCTGGCAACGCTTTGTCTCTTAGGGCAACTTTTGTGGCAGAGCTGGGGACGGTTTGGCCGTTTATGGTCATTTTTGCACCGAATCTGGGTCTGCTCGTGTGCTTTGCGTCCTTTTTGCCTTTACTGGCGTCTTTTGCCTCCAGTTTGGGGAGGTTTTGCCCTTTATGCCCGTTTCTTTTCACTGAATACATGAAAGCTTTTCCTTTTAGGGCATTTTTTTACCCTAAATCCAGGGGTGCTTTTGCCTTTGTGACCGTTTTTGCCCCAAACGTGTGACGCGTTTGGCTCTCGGGCCCATTTCTGAACCCAATGTGGGGACGTTTTGTCCCTTTGCGGCCATTTTTGCCCCACCCCTGGGGATATTTTGCCCCTTTTGCCCACGTTTACAGGACTTTGGGGGATGTTTTGCGCTTTGTGCCCACTTTTGCCCCAAAGCTGGGGACGTTTTCCTTTCCGGACCCTTTCTTCTCTAAATATGAAGGTTCTTCAGCCATTTACGGACATTTCTGTGGCAGGAGTTGGGATGTTTGGCCCCTTTATGGCCATTTTTGCTCCATAAAGAGGCCCGGTCAGGCCTTTTGGTCCGTTGTACCCCAAATCTGGGGATGTTTTGCCTTTTCCTGCCATTTTTACCCCCAAGGTGAGGAGCCTTTTGTCTTTTCCCCCCAGATCTGCCCAACTCCAGGGACGCAATGTCCTTCCACGGTGATTTTCCACAGCAAATCTGGGGAGGTGGTGTGCTTCGTGCCCAGTTTTGCAGCAATTCTGGGGTATTTTTCCCCCGTTTAGGGGTGTTTTTGAGGTGCGGGAGGGAGGAGGTGAGGCTGTGGCCGCTGGGGGGTGCGGCCCCGCAGAGGAGGGGACTGCGCCGGGGGATTTTGTGCCCCTCTGTGTCACCGTGGGTGACGGTACTGGTGGTGGTTGGGCTACCACAGTGGTGCAGAGTGTGACAAAAAGGGTGGGTGGGGGCTGAGGAGGGCTCCCAGGCAGCGGCTGCACCCCGGGGGGGCCTTTCCCGGGGGAGCAGCCCCCGCTTGTGCCCCCCTTCCCCTTCCGGGCCCTTCCGCAGCCACAGTGGGGATGGCTTTGCCCTTTGTGGGAATTCCTGCACAAAATATGGGGATTTTTTCATTTTACAACCATTTTTTCCCCAAACCTGGGCATGGTTTACCCTTTCTTGTCAATTTTTCATGATATCTGGGGATGTTTTTCCCTCCTTTGCCAGTTTTGTCCCAAATCTGGGGCTGTTTTGACTCTTGGAACCATTTGCGACCCAAATCTTGGCCTGCTTTGGCCATTTTGGGTCTTTATCAACCCAAATCTGGACATGCATTGCATCTTTGAGCTGTTCTTGCCCCAAATCTGGGCACGCTTTTTATCTTTGGGACGTTCTTGACCCAAACCTCGACAACCTTTGCCCTTTATGGCCAATTTTCCCCCAGATCTGGGCCCATTTGTGTCTTTTGCCTAATCTTGCCCCAAATCTTGGCATCCTTTTCCTTTTATGACCATTTTTTACCCTGAATATGGGGATGTTTTCCTCTTTGAGCCATTTTTTTGGCTCAAACCTTGGGATGGTTTTCCCTCTACAGCTCTTTATGCCTCAGATTTGGGAACGTTTTTGCCCTTTCCATCAGCTTTGGCCCCAAAGCTGGAACTGTTTGGCCCTTTCTGCCCACTTTCCTCCAAGTCTTGGCGTTTCTCTGGCTTTTATGGACGTTTAGTGCCCCAAATTTGGGGCAGTCTTGCCCTTTCTGGCTAATTTTGCCCTGACCAGGAGCATTTCTCTGCCTCCTGTGGGCATTTTGGCCCCACACCGGGGCTGTATTTGCCTTTTCCTGCTCTCGTAGCAACAAATTCTGGGTAGATTTGTCTCTTCGTGGTGCTTTCCCCCCCCCGAAATTGGGAGGCTTTTGGTATTTGGGGGTGTTTTTGGGGTGTGGGAGGGAGGAGGTAAGGCTGTGGCCGCTGGGGCGTGCGGCCCAGCAGAGGAGGGGACTGCGCCGGGGGATTTTGTGCCCCTCTGTGTCACCGTGGGTGATGGTAGTGGTAGCTGTGGTGCTTATGCTTATTATGGTTGTGGTTATCACAGTGGTGCAGAGTGTGACAAAAAGGGTGGTGGGGGCTGAGGAGGGCTCCCGGCAGCGGCTGCGCCCGGGGGGGCCTTTCCCGGGGGAGCAGCCCCCGCTTGTGCCCCCTTCCCCTTCCGGGCCCTTCCGCAGCGACAGTGGGGATGGCTTTGCCCTTTGTGGGAACTCCTACACCAAATATGGGGATGTTTTTCTTTTACAAACCTTTTTTTTCCCAAAGATGTGCATGGTTTATTCTTTCTTGTCATTTTTTCTTGAAATGTGGGGATGTTTTGGCCTTATTTTTTCAATTTTTCCTCAAATCTAGGGTTGTTTTTCCTCTTTGGGCCAGGTTTCTCCCAAAACTGGGTGTGTTTTGGCCCTGTTTGGCTTTCTCGGCCCAAATCTGGGCCTGCTTTTGGCCCTTTTTGGCCAGTTTTGATCCAAATCGGGACATGGCTTGTCTATTTGGGCCCCTCTCAACCCAAATCTGGGCCTGCCTTGGCTCTTCGAAACGTTTTTGACCCCAATGGACCCATTTTGGGCCAGTTTTGACCCCAATTTTGCCAATTTTTTGTCCTTTTTTGGGCAGTTTTGAGCCAAATGAGTGCATGTTTTGGCCCTTTCTGGCCATTTTCATGCAAATGTGGGAATGCTTTTGCCCTTTATGGCCCTTTTTGCGCTGAGTTTGGGGGCGATTTTCCTTCCAGGTGGCTTTCCCCAACTACGGGGACCCTTTCTCATTGGGAGATGGTTTTGCCCCAACTATGGGGAAGGTTTTTATCCTTCATGGCCATTTTTTGAGCCAACGTGAAGCTGCTTTGCCCTCTCTTGCCGGGTTTGCAGACATATGGGGGTGTTTTATGTTTTCAGGCCATGTTTAGCCCAAATGCGGGGAGGATTTTGCTCCTCGGGGATAATTCTGCCCCAAATCTTGGTCTTTCTCTGCATTTTGTGGCCATTTTTGCCCCAAAGCTGGGGTTGTGTTTCCCCTTTTCAGGTCCTTTAGGCAGAAATCTTGGGCCGCCGTTGCGTTTTATGGCCATTTGAAGTGAGATATGAGGATGTTTTTCCCCTCTATGCCCAGTTTTGCAGCAATTCTGGGGTATTTTCGCCCGTTTAAGAGCATTTTTTTGGGGTGCGGGAGGGAGGAGGTGAGGCTGTGGCCGCTGGGGCGTGCGGCCCCGCAGAGGAGGGGACTGCGCCGGGGGATTTTGTGCCCCTCTGTGTCACCGTGGGTGGTGGTAGCTGTGGTGCTTATGGTTATCACAGTGGTGCAGAGTGTGACAAAAAGGGTGGTGGGGGCTGAGGAGGGCTCCCGGCAGCGGCTGCGCCCGGGGGGGCCTTTCCCGGGGGAGCAGCCCCCGCTTGTGCCCCCTTCCCCTTCCGGGCCCCTTCTGGCACCAAAATGGGGATGTTTTTTTTTTTATTGCCATTTCTGTACCAAATTGGTGGATGGTTTTCCTTTTACGGTCGGGGTTTTTTTTCCCTTTAAGTTTGGGCGCGTTTCATCCTTTCTTGTCAATTGTGTATCGAATCTGGGGGAGGGTTTTTCCTCTTCTGGCCGGTACCGACCCAAATCTGGCAATTCTTGGCCTTTTCGGGACAGGTTTGGTCCAAATCTGGCAACGCTTTGTCTCTTAGGGCAACTTTTGTGGCAGAGCTGGGGAGGGTTTGGCCGTTTATGGTCATTTTTGCAACCGAATCTGGGTACTGCTCGTGTGCTTTGCGTCCCCTTTTTGCCTTTTACTGGCGTCTTTTGCCTCCAGTTTGGGGAGGTTTTGCCCTTTTATGCCGTTTCTTTTCACTGAATACATGAAAGCTTTTCCTTTTAGGGCATTTTTTTACCCTAAATCCAGGGGTGCTTGTGCCTTTGTGACCGTTTTTGCCCCAAACCGTGCGACGTGTTTGGCTCTCGGGCCCATCTTCTGCCAGCCAACGTGGGCCGTTTTGTCCCTTTGCGGCCATTTTTTGCCCCACCCCTGGGGATATTTTGCCCCCTTTTGCCCCACGTTTACAGGACCTTTGGGGGATGTTTTGCACTTTGTGCCCCACTTTTGCCCCAAAGCTGGGGACGTTTCCTTTCCGGACCCCTTTCTTCTCTCCTAAACATGAAGGTTCTTCAGCCATTTACGGGCATTTCTGTGGCAGGAGTTGGGATGTTTGGCCCCTTTATGGCCATTTTTTGCTCCATAAAGAGGCCTGGTCAGGACTTTTTGGTCTGTTGTACCCCAAATCTGGGGATGTTTTGCCTTTTCCCTGCCATTTTTTACAACCCAGGTGAGGAGCCTTTTGTCCTTTTCCCCCCCCAGATCTGCCCCAACTCCAGGGACGCAATGTCCTTCCATGGTGATTTTCCACAGCAAAATCTGGGGAGGTGGTGTGCTTCGTGCCCAGTTTTGCAGCAATTCTGGGGTATTTTTCCCCGTTTTAGGGGTGTTTTTGAGGTGCGGGAGGGAGGGAGGAGGTGAGGCTGTGGGCCGCTGGGGGGGTGCGGCCCCGCAGAGGAGGGGACTGCGCCGGGGGATTTTGTGCCCCTCTGTGTCACCGTGGGTGATGGTAGTGGTAGCTGTGGTGCTTATGCTTATTATGGTTGTGCTTATCACAGTGGTGCAGAGTGTGACAAAAAGGGTGGTGGGGGCTGAGGAGGGCTCCCGGCAGCGGCTGCGCCCGGGGGGGCCTTTCCCGGGGGAGCAGCCCCCCGCTTGTGCCCCCTTCCCCTTCCGGGCCCTTCCGCAGCGACAGTGGGGATGGCTTTGCCCTTTGTGGGAACTCCTACACCAAATATGGGGATGTTTTTCTTTTACAACCTTTTTTTCCCAAAGATGTGCATGGTTTATTCTTTCTTGTCATTTTTTCTTGAAATGTGGGGATGTTTTGGCCTTATTTTTTCAATTTTTCCTCAAAACTAGGGTTGTTTTTCCTCTTTGGGCCAGGTTTCTCCCAAAACTGGGTGTGTTTTGGCCCTGTTTGGCTTTCTCGCCCCAAATCTGGGCCTGCTTTTGGCCCTTTTTGGCCAGTTTTGATCCAAATCGGGACATGGCTTGTCTATTTGGGCCCCTCTCCAACCCAAATCTGGGCCTGCCTTGGCTCTTCGAAAACGTTTTTGACCCCAATGGACCCATTTTGGGCCAGTTTTGACCCCAATTTTGCCAATTTTTTGTCCTTTTTTGGGCAGTTTTGAGCCAAATGAGTGCATGTTTTGGCCCTTTCTGGCCATTTTCATGCAGATGTGGGAATGCTTTTGCCCTTTATGGCCCTTTTTGCGCTGAGTTTGGGGGCGATTTTCCTTCCAGGTGGCTTTCCCCAACTACGGGGACCCTTTCTCATTGGGAGATGGTTTTGCCCCAACTATGGGGAAGGTTTTTATCCTTCATGGCCATTTTTTGAGCCAACGTGAAGCTGCTTTGCCCTCTCTTGCCGGGTTTGCAGACATATGGGGGTGTTTTATGTTTTCAGGCCATGTTTAGCCAAATGCGGGGAGGATTTTGCTCCTCGGGGATAATTCTGCCCCAAATCTTGGTCTTTCTCTGCATTTTGTGGCCATTTTTGCCCCAAAGCTGGGGTTGTGTTTCCCCTTTTCAGGTCCTTTAGGCAGAAATCTTGGGCCGCCGTTGCGTTTTATGGCCATTTGAAGTGAGATATGAGGATGTTTTTTCCCCTCTATGCCCAGTTTTTGCAGTAATTCTGGGTATTTTCGCCCGTTTAAGAGCATTTTTTTGGGGGTGCGGGAGGGAGGAGGTGAGGCTGTGGCCCGCTGGGGCGTTGCGGCCCCGCCAGAGGAGGGGACTGCGCCGGGGGATTTTTGTGCCCCTCTGTGTCACCGTGGGTGGTGGGTAGCTGTGGTGCTTGTGGTTATCACAGTGGTGCAGAGTGTGACCAAAAAGGGTCGGTGGGGGCTGAGGAGGGCTCCCGGCAGCGGCTGCGCCCGGGGGGGCCTTTCCCGGGGGAGCAGCCCCCGCTTGTGCCCCCCTTCCCCTTCCGGGCCCCTTCTCGGCACCAAAATGGGGATGTTTTTTTTTTTATTTGCCATTTCTGTACCAAATTGGTGGCATGGTTTTCCTTTTTACGGTCGGGGTTTTTTTTCCCTTTAAGTTTGGGCGCGTTTTCATCCTTTCTTGTCAATTGTGTATCGAATCTGGGGGAGGGTTTTTCCTCTTCTGGCCCAGGTACACGACCCAAATCTGGCAAATTCTTGGCCTTTTCGGGACAGGTTTGGTCCAAATCTGGCAACGCTTTGTCTCTTAGGGCAACTTTTGTGGCAGAGCTGGGGAGGGTTTGGCCGTCTTATGGTCATTTTTGCACCCTGAATCTGGGTCCTGCTCGTGTGCTTTGCGTCCTTTTTGCCTTTACTGGCGTCTCTTTGCCTCCAAGTTCTGGGGAGGTTCTTGCCTTTATGCCCGTTTCCTTTTCACTGAATACATGAAAGCTTTTCCCTTTTAGGGCATAGTTTTTACCCTAAATCCAGGGGTGCTTGTGCCTTTGTGACCGTTTTTGCCCCCAAACGTGCGACGCGTTTGGCTCACGGGCCCATTTCTGCAGCCCAACGTGGGGGACCCACGTTTTGTCCACTATGCCTGGGCCATTTTCTTGCCCCCACCCCCTGGGGGAGTATTTTGCCCCTTTTTCCCACGTTACAGGACTTTGGGGGCTGATTCTGCACTTTGTGCCCACTTTTGCCCCAAAGCTGGGGACGTTTTCCTTTCCGGACCCTTTCTTCTCTAAACATGAAGGTTCTTCAGCCATTTACGGGCATTTCTGTGGCAGGAGTTGGGATGTTTGGCCCCTTTATGGCCATTTTTGCTCCATAAAGAGGCCTGGTCAGGACTTTTTGGTCTGTTGTACCCCAAATCTGGGGATGTTTTGCCTTTTCCTGCCATTTTTACAACCCAGGTGAGGAGCCTTTTGTCTTTTCCCCCCAGATCTGCCCAACTCCAGGGACGCAATGTCCTTCCATGGTGATTTTCCACAGCAAATCTGGGGAGGTGGTGTGCTTCGTGCCCAGTTTTGCAGCAATTCTGGGGTATTTTTCCCCGTTTAGGGGTGTTTTTGAGGTGCGGGAGGGAGGAGGTGAGGCTGTGGCCGCTGGGGGGTGCGGCCCCGCAGAGGCGGGGACTGCGCCGGGGGATTTTGTGCCCCTCTGTGTCACCGTGGGTGATGGTAGTGGTAGCTGTGGTGCTTATGCTTATTATGGTTGTGCTTATCACAGTGGTGCAGAGTGTGACAAAAAGGGTGGTGGGGGCTGAGGAGGGCTCCCGGCAGCGGCTGCGCCCGGGGGGGCCTTTCCCGGGGGAGCAGCCCCCGCTTGTGCCCCCTTCCCCTTCCGGGCCCTTCCGCAGCGACAGTGGGGATGGCTTTGCCCTTTGTGGGAACTCCTACACCAAATATGGGGATGTTTTTCTTTTACAACCTTTTTTTCCCAAAGATGTGCATGGTTTATTCTTTCTTGTCATTTTTTCTTGAAATGTGGGGATGTTTTGGCCTTATTTTTTCAATTTTTCCTCAAAACTAGGGTTGTTTTTCCTCTTTGGGCCAGGTTTCTCCCAAAACTGGGTGTGTTTTGGCCCTGTTTGGCTTTCTCGCCCCAAATCTGGGCCTGCTTTGGCCCTTTTTGGCCAGTTTTGATCCAAATCGGGACATGGTTTGCCTCTTTGGGCCCCTCTCGACCCAAATCTGGGCCTGCCTTGGCTCTTCGAAACTTTTTTGACCTCAATGGACCCATGTTGGGCCAGTTTTGACCCTAATTTTGCCAATTTTTGGGCCTTTTTTGGGCAGTTTTGCGCAAAATGAGTGCATGTTTTGGCCCTTTCTGGCCATTTTCATGCAGATGTGGGAATGCTTTTGCCCTTTATGGCCCTTTTTGCGCTGAGTTTGGGGGTGATTTTCCTTCCAGGTGGTTTTGCCCCAACTACGGGGACCCTTTCTCATTTTGAGATGGTTTTGGCCAAAATCCGGGGATGGTTTTTATCCTTCATGGCCATTTTTGGAGCCAACATGGAGCTGCTTTGCCCTCTCTTGCCGGGTTTGCAGACGTATGGGGGTGTTTTACGTTTTCAGGCCATGTTTACCCCAAATGTGAGGTGGATTTTACTCTTTGGGGATAAATGTGCCCCAAATCTTGGCATTTCTCTGCATTTTGTGGTATTTGGGCCAATTGTGCCCCATATCTTGGCATCCTTTTCCTTTTATGACCATTTTTGCCCTGAACATGGGGATGTTTTCCTCTTTGGGCCAGTTTTTAGCTCAAATCTGGGGATGCTTTTCCCTCTACAGCTCTTTATGCCTCAGTTTTGAGAACGTTTTTGCCCTTTCCGTCAGCTTTGGCCCCAAAGCTGGAACTGTTTGGCCCTTTCTGGCCACTTTCTTCCCAGATATTGGCATTTCTCTGCCTTTTATGGATGTTTAGTTGCCCAAATTTGGGCAGTCTCACCCTTTCTAGCTAATTTTGCCCTGACCAGGAGCATTTCTCTGCCTCCTGTGGGCATTTTGGCCCCACACCGGGGCTGTATTTGCCCTTTACTGCTCTCGTAGCAACAAACTCTGGGCAGGTTTTGCTGTTTGTGGCCATTTCCCACCCGAAATTGGGAGGCTTTTGGTATTTGTGGGTGTTTTTGGGGTGCGGGAGGGAGGAGGTGAGGCTGTGGCCGCTGGGGGGTGCGGCCCCGCAGAGGAGGGGACTGCGCTGGGGGTTTTTCTGCCCCTCTGTTTCACCGTGGGTGATGGTACTGTTGGTGGTTGGCCTAAATCACAGTGGTGCAGAGTGTGACAAAAAGGGTGGTGGGGGCTGAGGAGGGCTCCCGGCAGCGGCTGCGCCCGGGGGGGCCTTTCCCGGGGGAGCAGCCCCCGCTTGTGCCCCCTTCCCCTTCCGGGCCCTTCCGCAGCCACAGTGGGGATGGCTTTGCCCTTTGTGGGAACTCCTCCACCAAATATGGGGATGTTTTTCTTTTACGACCTTTTTTCCCCAAACCTGGGCTTGGTTTACCCTTTATTGGTTTTTTTTATAGAAATTTGGGGATGTTTTGGCCTTATTTCTTCAATTTTTCCTCAAATATGGGGTTGTTTTCCCTCTTTGGGCCAGTTTTCGACTCAAATTTGGGAGTGTTTTGTCACATTTGGGCTATTCTCCCCTCAAATCGGGGCCTGCTTTTGGCTCTTTTTGGCCAGTTTTGATCCATTTTGGGACATGGTTTGCCTATTTGGGCCACTCGCAGCCCAAATCTGGGCCTGGTTTGGGTCTTCTGAAGATTTTTAACCCCAGTAGGCCCATTTTGGGCCATTTTGGACCCCAATTTTGCTATGTTTTTGGACATTTTTGGCCAGTTTTGACCCAAACGAGTGCATGTTTTGGCCCTTTTTGGCCATTTTCGACAGAAATGTGGGAATGCTTTTGCCCTTTATGGCCCTTTTTGCGCTGAGTTTGGGGGTGATTTTCCTTCCAGGTGGTTTTGCCCCAACTACGGGGACCCTTTTTCATTTGGAGATGGTTTTGCCCAAAATCCGGGGATGGTTTTTATCCTTCATGGCCATTTTTGGAGCCAACATGGAGCTGCTTTGCCCTCTCTTGAGAATGATGCAAAGAGCCAAATCTGTGTGTTTTTTGGCCCTTTTGGGGCGTTCTTAAACCAAACCTGGGCCAGCTTTGCCCTTTATGGTCAATTTTGCCCCAAATATGGGGTTGCTTTGCTTCTTTCGGCAAATCCTGACCCAAATCAGAGCAGGATTTGCTCCATTTTTAGCCATTCTTGCCCCAAATCTGGTCATGCCTTGCTTCTTTAGGCCAGTATCAACCCAAATCTGGGTACGTTTTTGCACTTTGAGGTAGTTTTGATCCAAATCTGGGCAGGATTTGACCCATTCTGGCCATTCCCCACCGAAATCTGGGTGTGTTTTAGTTCTTTGTTCCATTTTCGAGCCAAATCTGGGCGTGCTTTATGTCTTTGGGCCAGTCTTCACCCAAATCTGCTGATGCTTTTTCCCTTTATGGCCCTTTTTGCGCTGCGTTTGGGGGTGATTTTCCTTCCAGGTGGTTTTGCCCCAACTACGGGGACCCTTTCTCATTGGGAGATGGTTTTGCCCAAAATCCGGGGATGGTTTTTATCCTTCATGGGCATTTTTGGAGCCAACATGGAGCTGCTTTGCCCTCTCTTGCCGGGTTTGCAGACGTATGGGGGTGTTTTACGTTTTCAGGCCATGTTTAGCTCAAACGTGAGGTGGATTTTGCTCTTTGGGGATGTCTGTGCCCCAAATCTTGGCATTTCTCTGCATTTTGTGGCCATTTTTTGCCCCAAAGCTGGGGTTGTGTTTCCCCTTTTCAGGTCCTTTAGGCAGAAATCTTGGGCCGCCGTTGCATTTTATGGCCATTTGAACTGGGATATGAGGATGTTTTTCCCCTCTATGCCCAGTTTTGCAGCAATTCTGGGGTATTTTTCCCCCGTTTAGGAGTGATTTTCGGGTGTGGGAGGGAGGAGGTGAGGCCGTGGCCGCTGGGGCGTGCGGCCCCGCAGAGGAGGGGACTGCGCCGGGGGATTTTGTGCCCCCCTGTGTCACCGTGGGTGATGGTAGTGGTAGCTGTGGTGCTTATGCTTATTATGGTTGTGGTTACCACAGTGGTGCAGAGTGTGACAAAAAGGGTGGTGGGGGCTGAGGAGGGCTCCCGGCAGCGGCTGCGCCCGGGGGGGCCTTTCCCGGGGGAGCAGCCCCCGCTTGTGCCCCCTTCCCCTTCCGGGCCCTTCCGCAGCCACAGTGGGGATGGCTTTGCCCTTTCTGCCAATTCCTACACCAAATCAACGGATTCTTTTCCCTTCCTGACCATGTTTTCCCCAAAGATGGGCAAGGTTTACCCTTTCTTGTCATTTTTTCTTGAAATATGGGGATGTTCTGCCTTATTTTTTCAATTTTTCCTCAAATCGGCGGATGTTTTCTGTCTTTGGGCCATTTTTCTCCTAAATCTGGGTGTGTTTTGGCCCTGTTTGGCTTTCTCGGCCCAAATCTGGGCCTGCTTTTGGCCCTTTTTGGCCAGTTTTGATCCAAATCGGGACATGGTTTGCCTCTTTGGGCCCCTCTCGGCCCAAATCTGCACCTGCTTTGGCTCTTTGAAAGTTTTTGACGCCAATGGACCCATTTTGGGCCAGTTTTGACCCCAATTTTGCCAATTTTTTTGTCCTATTTTGGGCAGTTTTGAGCCAAATGAGTGCATGTTTTGGCCATTTGTGGCCATTTTCATGCAAATGTGGGAATGCTTTTGCCCTTTATGGCCCTTTTTGCGCTGAGTTTGGGGGTGATTTTCCTTCCAGGTGGTTTTGCCCCAACTATGGGGACCCTTTCTCATTGGGAGATGGTTTTGCCCCAACTATGGGGACGGTTTTTATCCTTTCTAGCCATTTTTGGAGCCAACGTGAAGCTGCTTTGCCCTCTCTTGCCGGGTTTGCAGACATATGGGGGTGTTTTACGTTTTCAGGCCATGTTTACCCCAAATACGGGGTAGATTTTGCTCTTTGGGGATAATTGTGCCCCAAATTATAACATTTCTCTGCATTTTGTGGTATTTGGGCCAATTGTGTCCCAAATCTTGGCATCCTTTTCCTTTTAAGACCATTTTTGCCCTGAACATGGGGATGTTTTCCTCTTTGGGCCATTTTTTAGGTCAAATCTGGGGATGCTTTTCCCTCTACAGCTCTTTATGCCTCAGATTTGGGAATGTTTTTGCCCTTTCTGTCAGCTTTGGCCCCAAAGCTGGAACTGTTTGGCCCTTTCTGGCCACTTTCTTCCCAGATCTTGGCATTTCTCTGCCTTTTATGGATGTTTAGTGCCCCAAATTTGGGGCAGTCTTGCCCTTTCTGGCTAATTTTGCCCTGACCAGGAGCATTTCTCTGCCTCCTGTGGGCATTTTGGCCCCATACCGGGGCTGTATTTGCCTTTTCCTGCTCTCGTAGCAACAAATTCTGGGTAGCTTTGTCTCTTCGTGGTGCTTTCCCCCCCCGAAATTGGGAGGCTTTTGGTATTTGTGGGTGTTTTTGGGGTGCGGGAGGGAGGAGGTGAGGCCGTGGCCGCTGGGGGGTGCGGCCCAGCAGAGGAGGGGACTGCGCTGGGGGATTTTGTGCCCCTCTGTGTCACCGTGGGTGGTGGTACTGGTGGTAGTTGGATTGCCACAGTGGTGCAGAGTGTGACAAAAAGGGTGGTGGGGGCTGAGGAGGGCTCCCGGCAGCGGCTGCGCCCGGGGGGGCCTTTCCCGGGGGAGCAGCCCCCGCTTGTGCCCCCTTCCCCTTCCGGGCCCTTCCGCAGCCACAGTGGGGATGGCTTTGCCCTTTGTGGGAACTCCTCCACCAAATATGGGCACGTTTTCCTTTTGAGACCATATTTTTACACAAACCTGGGCATGGTTTACCCTTTCTTGTCATTTTTTCTTGAAATGTGGGGATGTTTTGGCCTTATTTCTCCAATTTTTCCTCAAATCTGGGGTTGTTTTCCATCTTTGGGCCAGTTTTCTCCCAAACCTGGTTGTGTTTTCGCTCTTTTGGGACATTCTTGACCCAAATCTTGGCCTGCTTTGGCCTTTTTGGCCAGTTTTGATCCAAATCGGGACATGGTTTGCCTCTTTGGGCCCCTCTCGACCCAAATCTGGGCCTGCTTTGGCTCTTCGAAACTTTTTTGACCCCAATGGGTCCATTTTGGGCCAGTTTTGACCCTGATTTTGCCAATTTTTGTTGTTTTTTGGGCAGTTTTCAGCCATATGAGTGCATCTTTTGGCCCTTTTTGGCCATTTTCATGCAAATGTGGGAATGCTTTTGCCCTTTATGGCCCTTTTTGCGCTGAATTTGGGGGTGATTTTCCTTCCAGGTGGTTTTGCCCCAACTACGGGAACCCTTTTTCATTTGGAGATGGTTTTGGCCAAAATCCGGGGATGGTTTTTATCCTTCATGGCCATTTTTGGAGACAACATGGAGCTGCTTTGCCCTCTCTTGCCGGGTTTGCAGACACATGGGGGTGATTTACGTTTTCAGGCCATGTTTAGCCCAAATGTGAGGTGGATTTTACTCTTTGGGGATAAATGTGCCCCAAATCTTGGCATTTCTCTGCATTTTGTGGTCTTTGGGCCAATTGTGCCCCAAATCTTGGCATCCTTTTCCTTTTATGACCATTTTTGCCCTGAACATGGGGATGTTTTCCTCTTTGGGCCATTTTTTAACTCAAATCTGAGGATGCTTTTCCCTCTACAGCTCTTTATGCCTCAGATTTGGGAACGTTTTTGCCCTTTCCGTCAGCTTTGGCCCCAAAGCTGGAACCGTTTGGCCCTTTCTGGCCACTTTCTTCCCAGATATTGGCATTTCTCTGCCTTTTATGTATGTTTAGTGCCCTAAATTTGGGGTAGTCTCACCCTTTCTGGCTAATTTTGCCCTGACCAGGAGCATTTCTCTGCCTCCTGTGGGCATTTTGGCCCCACACTGGGGCTGTATTTGCCCTTTACTGCTCTCGTAGCAACAAATTCTGGGTAGCTTTGTCTCTTCGTGGTGCTTTCCCCCCCCGAAATTGGGAGGCTTTTGGTATTTGTAGGTGTTTTTGGGGAGCGGGAGGGAGGAGGTGAGGCTGTGGCCGCTGGGGGGTGCGGCCCCGCAGAGGAGGGGACTGCGCTGGGGGATTTGGTGCCCCTCTGTGTCACCGTGGGTGATGGTACTGGTGGTGGTTGGCCTAAATCACACGGTGGTACAGAGTGTGACAAAAAGGGTGGTGGGGGCTGAGGAGGGCTCCCGGCAGCGGCTGCGCCCGGGGGGGCCTTTCCCGGGGGAGCAGCCCCCGCTTGTGCCCCCTTCCCCTTCCGGGCCCTTCCGCAGCCACAGTGGGGGTGGCTTTGCCCTTTCTTACAATTTCTTCACCATATATTGTGATTTTTTTTCCTTTTACAACCATTTTTTCCCCGAAGCTGTGCATGTTTAACCCTTTCTTGTCCATTTTTCATGAAATCTGGGGATGTTTTTCCCTCCTTTGCCAGTTTTGCCCCAAATCTGGGGTTGTTTTGACTCTTGGAACCATTTCGACCCAAATCTAGGCATCCTTTGGTATTTTTTGGCCAGTTTTGCCCCAAATCTGGGCATCCTTTAGCCCTTTTGTGCCTTTTTCAACCCAAAGTTGGACACGCATTGCCTCTTTGGGCCGTTCTTGCCCCAAATCTGGGCATGCTTTGGGTCTTAATTCCTGTTTTTGTTATCACATCTGGTCCTGTTTTGGGCCTTTTGGGCCTTTTCAACCCAAATCTGGGTATGGTTTTCATCTTCAGGCCATTCTCAACCCAAACCTCGCCAAGCTTTGCCCTTTATGGCCAATTATGCACAAATCTGGGCATCTTTGGGGTCTTTGGGCCAATTGTGCCCCAAATCTTGGCATCCTTTTCCTTTTTTGGCCATTTTTAGCCTGAATATGAGGATATTTCCCTCTTTGGGCCATTTTTGGCTCAAATCTATGGATGCTTTTCCCTCTACAGCTCTTTATGCCTCAGATTTGGGAAAGTTTTTGCCCTTTCCATCAGCTTTGGCCCCAAAGCTGGAACCGTTTGGCCCTTTCTGGCCAATTTCCTCCCAGATATTGGCATTTCTCTGTCTTCTATGGGTTTTTGTTTGCCTCTAAGTTTGGGCGCGTTTCATCCTTTCTTGTCAATTGTGTATCGAATCTGGGGGAGGGTTTTTCCTCTTCTGGCCGGTACCGACCCAAATCTGGCAATTCTTGGCCTTTTCGGGACAGGTTTGGTCCAAATCTGGCAACGCTTTGTCTCTTAGGGCAACTTTTGTGGCAGAGCTGGGGACGGTTTGGCCGTTTATGGTCATTTTTGCACCGAATCTGGGTCTGCTCGTGTGCTTTGCGTCCTTTTTGCCTTTACTGGCGTCTTTTGCCTCCAGTTTGGGGAGGTTTTTCCCTTTATGCCCGTTTCTTTTCACTGAATACATGAAAGCTTTTCCTTTTAGGGCATTTTTTTACCCTAAATCCAGGGGTGCTTGTGCCTTTGTGACCGTTTTTGCCCCAAACGTGCGACGCGTTTGGCTCTCGGGCCCATTTCTGCAGCCAACGTGGGGCCGTTTTGTCCCTTTGCGGCCATTTTTGCCCCACCCCTGGGGGTATTTTGCCCCTTTTGCCCACGTTTACAGGACTTTGGGGGATGTTTTGCGCTTTGTGCCCACTTTTGCCCCAAAGCTGGGGACGTTTTCCTTTCCAGACCCTTTCTTCTCTAAACATGAAGGTTCTTCAGCCATTTACGGGCATTTCTGTGGCAGGAGTTGGGATGTTTGGCCCCTTTATGGCCATTTTTGCTCCATAAAGAGGCCCGGTCAGGGCTTTTGGTCCGTTGTACCCCAAATCTGGGGATGTTTTGCCTTTTCCTGCCATTTTTACCCAAGAGGTGAGGAGCCTTTTGTCTTTTCCCCCCAGATCTGCCCAACTCCAGGGACGCAATGTCCTTCCACGGTGATTTTCCACAGCAAATCTGGGGAGGTGGTGTGCTTCGTGCCCAGTTTTGCAGCAATTCTGGGGTATTTTGCCCCGTTTAGGAGTGTTTTTGGTGTGCGGGAGGGAGGAGGTGAGGCTGTGGCCGCTGGGGGGTGCGGCCCCGCAGAGGCGGGGACTGCGCCGGGGGATTTTGTGCCCCTCTGTGTCACCGTGGGTGATGGTAGTGGTAGCTGTGGTGCTTATGGTTGTGCTTATCACGGTGATGCAGAGTGTGACAAAAAGGGTGTTGGGGGCTGAGGAGGGCTCCCGGCAGCGGCTGCGCCCGGGGGGGCCTTTCCCGGGGGAGCAGCCCCCGCTTGTGCCCCCTTCCCCTTCCGGGCCCTTCTGCAGCCACAGTGGGGATGGCTTTGCCCTTTGTGGGAACTCCTCCACCAAATATGGGGATGTTTTTCTTTTACGACCTTTTTTCCCCAAAGATGGGCATGGTTTGCCCTTTATTGTTTTTTTTTTTTATTGAAATGTGGGGATGTTTTGGCCTTATTTTTTCAATTTTTCCTCAAATCTGGGGTTGTTTTCCATCTTTGGGCCAGTTTTCGAACCCAAAATTTGGTGAGTGTTTTTATTGTCGCATTTGGGGCTACTTCTCCCACTCAGAAATCGGGGCCTGCTTTTTGGCTCTTTTTGGCTCAGTTTTTGATCCAAATCAGGACCATGGTTTGCGCTCTTTGGGCCACTCGCAGCCCAAATCTCGGCCTGGTTTGGCTCCTTGTAAAGGATTTTTAACCCCAGTAGGCCCATTTTGGGCCATTTTGGACTCCAATTTTGCTATGTTATTTGACATTTTTGGCCAGGTTTTGACCCTAACGAGTGCATGTTTTGGCCTCTTTCTGTACCATGTTTCGACAGAAATGTGGGAATGCTTTGGCCCTTTATGGCCGCCTTTTTTGCGCTGATTTTGGGGGGTGAGTTTTCCTTCCAGGTGGTTTTTGCCCCAACTACGGGGACCCTTTTTCATTTGGAGATGGTTTTGCCCAAAATCTGGGGATGGTTTTTATCCTTCATGGCCATTTTTGGAGCCAACATGGAGCTGCTTTGCCCTCTCTTGCCGGGTTTGCAGACATATGGGGGTGTTTTACGTTTTCAGGCCATGTTTACCCCAAATACGGGGTAGATTTTGCTCTTTGGGGATAATTGTGCCCCAAATTATAACATTTCTCTGCATTTTGTGGTCTTTGGGCCAATTGTGCCCCAAATCTTGGCATCCTTTTCCTTTTATGACCATTTTTGCCCTGAACATGGGGATGTTTTCCTCTTTGGGCCATTTTTTAGCTCAAATCTGGGGATGCTTTTCCCTCTACAGCTCTTTATGCCTCAGATTTGGGAACGTTTTTGCCCTTTCCGTCAGCTTTGGCCCCAAAGCTGGAACTGTTTGGCCCTTTCTGGCCACTTTCTTCCCAGATATTGGCATTTCTCTGCCTTTTATGGATGTTTAGTGCCCCAAATTTGGGGCAGTCTTGCCCTTTCTGGCTAATTTTGCCCTGACCAGGAGCATTTCTCTGCCTCCTGTGGGCATTTTGGCCCCACACCGGGGCTGTATTTGCCCTTTACTGCTCTCGTAGCAACAAACTCTGAGTAGATTTGTTGCTTCGTGGTGCTTTTGCCACCCAAAATTGGGAGGCTTTTGATATTTGTTGGGTGTTTTTGAGGAGTGCGGGAGGGAGGAGGTGAGGGCTGTGGACGCTGGGGGGTGTAGTGCCCCGCAGAGGAGGGGGACTGCGCCGAGGGGGATTTTGTGCCCTCTCTGTGTCACCGTGGGTGATGGTAGTGGTAGCTGTGGTGCCTTTTGCTTATTTAGGTTTGTGGGTTACCACAGTGGTGCAGAGTGTGACAAAAAGGGTGGTGGGGGGCTGAGGAGGGCCTCCCGGCAGCGGCTGCGCCCGGGGGTGGCCTTTCCCGGGGAGCAGCCCCCGCTTGTGCCCCCTTCCCCTTCCGGGCCCCTTGCCGCAGCCACAGTGGGGATGGCTTTGCCCTTGGTGGGACTCCTCCACCAAATATGGGCACGTTTTCTTTTGAGACCATTTTTTACACAAACCTGGGCATGGTTTACCCTTTTGTGTCATTTTTTCTGAAATCTTGTCATTTTGGCCTTATTTCTCCAATTTTTCCTCAAATCTGGGGTTGTTTTCCATCTTTGGGCCAGTTTTCTCCCAAAACTGGGTGTGTTTAGGCCCTTTTTGGCTTTCTCGCCCCAAATCTTGGCCTGCTTTTGGCCCTTTTTGGCCAGTTTTGATCCAAATCAGGACATGGTTTGCCTCTTTGGCCCTCTCGCCAAATTGGCTGCTTTGGCTCTTTAAATATTTTTGCCCAATGTGCCATTTTGGCCAGTTTTGACCCAATTTTGCCAATTTTTGGCATTTTTGGGCAGTTTTGACCACAATGAGTGCATGTTTTCCCTTTTTGTCCATTTTCGACAGAAATGTGGGAATGCTTTTGCCCTTTATGGCCCTTTTTGCACTGAGTTTGGGGGTGATTTTCCTTCCAGGTGGTTTTGCCCCAACTACGGGGACCCTTTCTCATTGGGAGATGGTTTTGCCCAAAATCCGGGGATGGTTTTTATCCTTCATGGCCATTTTTGGAGCTAACATGGAGCTGCTTTGCCCTCTCTTGCCGGGTTTGCAGACATATGGGGGTGTTTTACGTTTTCAGGCCATGTTTACCCCAAATATGGGGTAGACTTTGCTCTTCGGGGAGAATTGTGCCCGAAATTATGGCATTTCTCTGCATTTTGTGGTCTTTGGGCCAATTGTGCCCCAAATCTTGGCATCCTTTTCCTTTTATGACCATTTTTGCCCTGAACATGGGGATGTTTTCCTCTTTGGGCCATTTTTTAGCTCAAATCTGGGGATGCTTTTCCCTCTACAGCTCTTTAGGCCGCAGGTTTGAGAACGTTTTTGTCCTTTCCATCACCTTTGGCCCCAAAGCTGGAACCGTTTGGCCCTTTCTGCCCACTTTCCGTCCAAATCTTGGCATTTCTCTGCCTTTTATGGATGTTTAGTGCCCCAAATTTGGGGCAGTCTCACCCTTTCTGGCTAATTTTGCCCTGACCAGGAGCATTTCTCTGCCTCCTCTGGGCATTTTGGCCCCATACCGGGGCTGTATTTGCCCTTTACTGCTCTCGTAGCAACAAACTCTGGGTAGATTTGTTTCCTCGTGGTGCTTTCCACCCCCGAAATTGGGAGGCTTTTGGTATTTGTGGGTGTTTTTGGGGTGCGGGAGGGAGGAGGTGAGGCCGTGGCCGCTGGGGCGTGCGGCCCCGCAGAGGAGGGGACTGCGCCGGGGGATTTTGTGCCCCTCTGTGTCACCGTGGGTGATGGTAGTGGTTGTTGTGGTTTCCACAGTGGTGCAGAGTGTGACAAAAAGGGTGGTGGGGGCTGAGGAGGGCTCCCGGCAGCGGCTGCGCCCGGGGGGGCCTTTCCCGGGGGAGCAGCCCCCGCTTGTGCCCCCTTCCCCTTCCGGGCCCTTCCGCAGCCACAGTGGGGATGGCTTTGCCCTTGGTGGGAACTCCTCCACCAAATATGGGATTTTTTTCTTTTACGACCTTTTTTCCCCAAACCTGGGCTTGGTTTACCCTTTATTGTTTTTTTAGAAATGTGGGGATGTTTTGGCCTTATTTTCAATTTTTCCTCAAATCTGGGGTTGTTTTCCTCTTTGGGCCAGTTTTCTCCCAAATGGTTGTGTTTTCGCATTTGGCATTCTGCCCAAATCTGGCCTGCTTTTGGCCCTTTTTGGCCAGTTTTGATCCAAATCGGGACATGGTTTGCCTCTTTGGGCCCTCTCGACCCAAATCTGGGCCTGTTGGCTCTTCGATTTTTGACCCAAGGACCCATTTTGGGCCAGTTTTGACCCAATTTTGCTATCTTTTTGGCCCTTTTTTGGGCAGTTTTGAGCCAAATGAGTGCATGTTTTGGCCCTTTTTGGCCATTTTCACGCAAATGTGGGAATGCTTTTGCCCTTTATGGCCCTTTTTGCGCTGAGTTTGGGGGTGATTTTCCTTCCAGGTGGTTTTGCCCCAACTACGGGGACCCTTTTTCATTTGGAGATGGTTTTGCCCAAAATCTGGGGATGGTTTTTATCCTTCATGGCCATTTTTGGAGCCAACATGGAGCTGCTTTGCCCTCTCTTGAGAATGATGCAAAGAGCCAAATCTGTGTGTTTTTTGGCCCTTTTGGGGCGTTCTTAAACCAAACCTGGGCCAGCTTTGCCCTTTATGGTCAATTTTGCCCCAAATATGGGGTTGCTTTGCTTCTTTCGGCAAATCATGACCCAAATCTGAGCAGGATTTGCTCCATTTTTAGCCATTCTTGCCCCAAATCTGGCCATGCCTTGCTTCTTTAGGCCAGTATCAACCCAAATCTGGGTACGTTTTTGCACTTTGAGGTAGTTTTGATCCAAATCTGGGCAGGATTTGACCCATTCTGGCCATTCCCCACCAAAATCTGGGTGTGTTTTAGTTCTTTGTTCCATTTTCGAGCCAAATCTGGGCGTGCTTTATGTCTTTGGGCCAGTCTTCACCCAAATCTGCTGATGCTTTTTCCCTTTATGGCCCTTTTTGCGCTGAGTTTGGGGGTGATTTTCCTTCCAGGTGGTTTTGCCCCAACTACGGGGACCCTTTCTCATTTGGAGATGGTTTTGCCCAAAATCCGGGGATGGTTTTTATCCTTCATGGCCATTTTTGGAGCCAACATGGAGCTGCTTTGCCCTCTCTTGCCGGGTTTGCAGACATATGGGGGTGTTTTACGTTTTCAGGCCATGTTTAGCCCAAATGTGAGGTGGATTTTTCTCTTTGGGGATATTTGTACCCCAAATTTTGGCATTTCTCTGCAATTTGTGGCCATTTTTTGCCCCAAAGCTGGGGTTGTGTTTCCCCTTTTCAGGTCCTTTAGGCAGAAATCTTGGGCCGCCGTTGCGTTTTATGGCCATTTGAACCGAGATATGAGGTTGTTTTTGCCCTCTATGCCCAGTTTTGCAGCAATTCTGGGGTATTTTCCCCCGTTTAAGAGCATTTTTGGGGTGCGGGAGGGAGGAGGTGAGGCTGTGGCCGCTGGGGCGTGCGGCCCCGCAGAGGAGGGGACTGCGCCGGGGGATTTTGTGCCCCTCTGTGTCACCGTGGGTGATGACTGGGATGGAACTTACGCGTGTCACAGTGGTGCAGAGTGTGACAAAAAGGGTGGTGGGGGCTGAGGAGGGCTCCCGGCAGCGGCTGCGCCCGGGGGGGCCTTTCCCGGGGGAGCAGCCCCCGCTTGTGCCCCCTTCCCCTTCCGGGCCCTTCCGCAGCCACAGTGGGGATGGCTTTGCCCTTTGTGGGAACTCCTGCACCAAATATGGGCACGTTTTCCTTTTGAGACCATATTTTTACATAAACCTGGGCATGTTTTACCCTTTCTTGTGAAATTTTCATGAAATCTGGGGATGTTTTTCCCTCCTTTGCCAGTTTTGCCCCTAATCTGAGGTTGTTTTGACTTTTGAAACAATTTGCAACCCAAATCTTGGCAAGCCTTGGCCCTTTTTGGCCATTCTTGCAACAAATCTGGGGCTGCTTTGGCCCTTGTGGGCCTTTCTCGACCCAAATCTGGACACGCATTGCATGTTCAGGCCATTCTTGCCCCAAATCTGGGCATGCTTTGCCCCTTTTGGGCGTTTCTCGACACAAATCTGGGCATGCTCTGCCCTTGATGTCCAATTTTATCCCAAATCGGGGCCATTTGGTGTCTTCGGGCCAATTTTGCCCCAAATCGTGGCATGTTTTGGGTCTTCGGGCTAATTCTGCCCCAAATCTTGGCATCCTTTTCCTTTTATGAACATTTTTTGCCCTGAATATGGGGATTTTTTTACTCTTTGGCCATTTTTTAGCTCAAATCTGGGATGCTTTTCCCTCTACAGCTCTTTATGCCTCAGATTTGGGAACGTTTTTGCCCTTTCCTGTCAGCTTTGGCCCAAAGCTGGAACTGTTTGGCCCTTTCTGGCCATTTCTTCCCATATTGGCATTTCTCTGCCTTTTATGGATGTTTAGTGCCCCAAATTTGGGGCAGTCTTGCCCTTTCTGGCTAATTTTGCCCTGACCAGGAGCATTTCTCTGCCTCCTCTGGACATTTTGGCCCCATACCGGGGCTGTATTTGCCCTTTACTGCTCTCGAAGCAACAAACTCTGGGCAGGTTTTGTTCTTTGTGGTGCTTTCCCCCCCCCGAAATTTGGAGGCTTTTGGTATTTGTGGGTGGTTTTGAGGAGCGGGAGGGAGGAGGTGAGTCTGTGGCCTCTGGGGCGTGCGGCCCCGCAGAGGAGGGGACTGCGCCGGGGGATTTTGTGCCCCTCTGTGTCACCGTGGGTGATGGTACTGGTGGTGGTTGGCCTAAATCACACGGTGGTGCAGAGTGTGACAAAAAGGGTGGTGGGGGCTGAGGAGGGCTCCCGGCAGTGGCTGCGCCCGGGGGGGGCCTTTTCCCTGGGGAGCAGCCTCCCCGCTTGTGCCCCCTTTCCCTTCCGGCCCTTCCGCAGCCACAGTGGGGATGGCTTTGCCCTTTCTGCCAATTCCTACACCAAATCAACAGATTCTTTTCCCTTCCTGACAATGTTTACCCCAAAGATGGGCAAGGTTTACCCTTTCTTGTCATCTTTTCTTCATCTTTTCTTTGGGGGTGATTTTCCTTCCAGGTGGTTTTGCCCCAACTACGGGGACCCTTTCTCATTGGGAGATGGTTTTGCCCCAACTATGGGGAAAGTTTTTATCCTTTCTAGCCATTTTTTGAGCCAACGTGAAGCTGCTTTGCCCTCTCTTGCCGGGTTTGCAGACATATGGGGGTGTTTTATGTTTTTAGGCCATGTTTACCCCAAATACGGGGTAGATTTTGCTCTTTGGGGATAATTGTGCCCCAAAGTATAACATTTCTCTGCATTTTGTGGTATTTGGGCCAATTGTGGGCCCCAAATCTGTGCATCCTCTTCCTTTTATGAACCATTTTTGCCCTGAATATGGGGATGTTTTCCTCTTTGGGCTATTTTTTGGCTCAAATCTGGGGATGCTTTTCCCTCTACAGCTCTTTATGCCTCAGATTTGGGAACGTTTTTGCCCTTTCCGTCAGCTTTGGCCCCAAAGCTGGAACCGTTTGGCGCTTTCTGCCCAGTTTCTCCCCCAAATCTTGGCATTTCTCTGTCTCTTATGGACGATTAGTGCCCCAAATTTGGGTTAGTCTCGCTCTTTTTGACTAATTTTTCCCTGATCAGGAGCTTTTCTCTGGGCAGGTTTTGCTGTTTGTGGTCATTTACCCCCCCCCCCCGAAATTAAGAGGCTTTTGGTATTTGTGGGTGTTTTTGGGGTGCGGGAGGGAGGAGGTGAGGCCGTGGCCGCTGGGGGGTGCGGCCCCGCAGAGGAGGGGACTGCGCCGGGGGATTTTGTGCCCCTCTGTGTCACCGTGGGTGATGACTGGGATGGAACTTACGCGTGTCACAGTGGTGCAGAGTGTGACAAAAAGGGTGGTGGGGGCTGAGGAGGGCTCCCGGCAGCGGGCTGCGCCCGGGGGGTGGCCTTTTCCCGTGGGAGGCAGCCCCCGCTTGTGCCCCCTTCCCCTTCCGGGGGCCCTTCCGCAGCCACATGTGGGGATGGCTTTGTGCCACTTGGTGGGATCTCCTCCACCAAATATGGGCACTTTTCCTTTTGAGACCATATTTTTACACAAACCTGGGGCATGGTTTACCCTTTGTTGTCAATTTTTCATGGACTCTGGGGCACAGTTTTCCCTCTTTGCCAGTTTTGTCCCCAATCTGGGCATTTTTAGCTAAGAATGATGCAAAGGAGCCAGAATCTGTGTGTGTTTTGTCCCTTTGGGACATTCTTAAATGAAACCTGGGCCAGCTTTTGCCCTTTATGGTCAATTTTGCGTCTAAATTTGGCCATGCCATGCTTCTTAAGGGCCTGTTTTCAACAACCGAATTCCGGGTACGTCTTTTTGCTCTTTGAGCTAGTTTTGATCCAAATCTGGGCAGGATTTGGCCCATTCTGGCCATTCCCCACCTAAATCTGGGTGCGCTTTAGTTCTTCATTCCATTTTCGACCCAAATCTGGGCGTTCTTTACCTCTTTGGGCCAGTTTTACCCCAAATCTGTTGATGCTTTTGCCTTTATGGCCCTTTTTGCGCTGAGTTTGGGGGTGATTTTCCTTCCAGGTGGTTTTGCCCCAACTACGGGGACCCTTTCTCATTGGGAGATGGTTTTTCCCAAACTACGGGGATGGTTTTTATCCTTCATGGCCATTTTTGGAGCCAACATGGAGCTGCTTTGCCCTCTCTTGCCGGGTTTGCAGACATATGGGGGTGTTTTACGTCTTCAGGCCATTTTTAGCTCAAACGTGAGGTGGATTTTGCTCTTTGGGGATGTCTGTGCCCCAAATGTTGGCATTTCTCTGCATTTTGTGGCCATTTTTGCCCCAAAGCTGGGGTTGTGTTTCCCCTTTTCAGGTCCTTTAGGCAGAAATCTTGGGCCGCCGTTGCATTTTATGGCCATTTGAACTGGGATATGAGGATGTTTTTCCCCTCTATGCCCAGTTTTGCAGCAATTCTGGGGTATTTTTCCCCCGTTTAGGAGTGGTTTTGGGGTGCGGGAAGGAGGAGGTGAGGCCGTGGCCGCTGGGGCGTGCGGCCCCGCAGAGGAGGGGACTGCGCCGGGGATTTTGTGCCCCTCTGTGTCACCGTGGGTGGTGGTACTGGTGGTAGTTGGATTGCCACAGTGGTGCAGAGTGTGACAAAAAGGGTGGTGGGGGCTGAGGAGGGCTCCCGGCAGCGGCTGCGCCCGGGGGGGGCCTTTCCCGGGGGAGCAGCCCCCGCTTGTGCCCCCTTCCCCTTCCGGGCCCTTCCGCAGCCACAGTGGGGATGGCTTTGCCCTTTGTGGGAACTCCTACACCAAATATGGGCACGTTTTCCTTTTGAGACCATATTTTTACACAAACCTGGGCATGGTTTACCCTTTCTTGTCATTTTTTCATGAAATCTGGGGATGTTTTGGCCTTATTTCTCCAATTTTTCCTCAAATCTGGGGTTGTTTTCCATCTTTGGGCCAGTTTTCTCCCAAACCTGGTTGTGTTTTCGCTCATTTGGGACATTCTTGACCCAAATCTTGGCCTGCTTTGGCCCTTTTTGGCCAGTTTTGATCCAAATCGGGACATGGTTTGCCTCTTTGGGCCCCTCTCGACCCAAATCTGGGCCTGCCTTGGCTCTTCGAAACTTTTTTGACCTCAATGGACCCATTTTGGGCCAGTTTTGACCCTAATTTTGCCAATTTTTGGGCCTTTTTTGGGCAGTTTTGCGCAAAATGAGTGCATGTTTTGGCGCTTTCTGGCCATTTTCACGCAAATGTGGGAATGCTTTTGCCCTTTATGGCCCTTTTTGCGCTGAGTTTGGGGGTGATTTTCCTTCCAGGTGGTTTTGCCCCAACTACGGGGACCCTTTTTCATTTGGAGATGGTTTTGCCCAAAATCTGGGGATGGTTTTTATCCTTCATGGCCATTTTTGGAGCCAACATGGAGCTGCTTTGCCCTCTCTTGCCGGGTTTGCAGACGTATGGGGGTGTTTTACGTTTTCAGGCCATGTTTAGCCCAAATGTGGGGTGGATTTTACTCTTTGGGGATAAATGTGCCCCAAATCTTGGCATTTCTCTGCATTTTGTGGTATTTGGGCCAATTGTGCCCCAATTCTTGGCATCCTTTTCCTTTTATGACCATTTTTGCCCTGAACATGGGGATGTTTTCCTCTTTGGGCCATTTTTTAGCTCAAATCTGAGGATGCTTTTCCCTCTACAGCTCTTTATGCCTCAGTTTTGAGAACGTTTTTGCCCTTTCTGTCAGCTTTGGCCCCAAAGCTGGAACTGTTTGGCCCTTTCTGGCCACTTTCTTCCCAGATCTTGGCATTTCTCTGCCTTTTATGGATGTTTAGTTGCCCAAATTTGGGGCAGTCTCACCCTTTCTGGCTAATTTTGCCCTGACCAGGAGCATTTCTCTGCCTCCTGTGGGCATTTTGGCCCCATACCGGGGCTGTATTTGCCCTTTACTGCTCTCGTAGCAACAAATTCTGGGTAGATTTGTCTCTTCGTGGTGCTTTCCCCCCCCGAAATTGGGAGGCTTTTGGTATTTGTGGGTGTTTTTGGGGTGCGGGAGGGAGGAGGTGAGGCCGTGGCCGCTGGGGCGTGCGGCCCCGCAGAGGAGGGGACTGCGCCGGGGGATTTTGTGTCCCTCTGTGTCATCGTGGGTGGTGGTACTGATGGTAGTTGGAGTGCCACAGTGGTGCAGAGTGTGACAAAAAGGGTGGTGGGGGCTGAGGAGGGCTCCCGGCAGCGGCTGCGCCCGGGGGGGGCCTTTCCCGGGGGAGCAGCCCCCGCTTGTGCCCCCTTCCCCTTCTGGGCCCTTCCGCAGCCACAGTGGGGATGGCTTTGCCCTTTCTGCCAAGTCCTACACCAAATCAACAGATTCTTTTCCCTTCCTGACCATGTTTTCCCCAAAGATGGGCAAGGTTTACCCTTTCTTGTCATTTTTTCTTGAAATGTGGGGATGTTCTGCCTTAGTTTTTCAATTTTTCCTCAAATCGGGGGATGTTTTCTGTCTTTGGGCCATTTTTCTCCCAAATCTGGGTGTGTTTTGGCCCTGTTTGGCTTTCTCGGCCCAAATCTGGGCCTGCTTTTGGTCCTTTTTGGCCAGTTTTGATACAAATGGGGACATGGCTTGTGTATTTGGGCCCCTCTCAACCCAAATCTGGGCCTGTCTTGGCTCTTCGAAACGTTGTTGACGCCAATGGACCCATTTTGGGCCAGTTTTGACCCCAATTTTGCCAAGTTTTTGTCCTTTTTTGGGCAGTTTTGAGCCAAATGAGTGCATGTTTTGGTCCTTTTTGGCAATTTTCATGCAAATCTGGGAATGCTTTTTCCCTATATGGCCCTTTTTGCGCTGAGTTTGGGGGTGATTTTCCTTCCAGGTGGTTCTGCCCCAACTACGGGGACCCTTTCTCATTTCGAGATGGTTTTGCCCAAAATCCGGGGATGGTTTTTATCCCTTCATGGGCATTTTTGGAGCCACCATGGAGCTGCTTTGCCCTCTCTTGCCGGGTTTGCAGACATATGGGGGTGTTTTACGTTTTCAGGCCATGTTTACCCCAAATATGGGGTAGATTTTGCTCTTTGGGAATAATTGTGCCCCAAATTATAACATTTCTCTGCATTTTGTGGTATTTGGGCCAATTGTGCCCCAATTCTTGGCATCCTTTTCCTTTTATGGCCATTTTTGCCCTGAACATGGGGATGTTTTCCTCTTTGGGCCATTTTTTAGCTCAAATCTGGGGATGCTTTTCCCTCTACAGCTAGCTTTAGAGGCCTCAGATTTGGGAATGTTTTTGCCCTTTCTGTCAGCTTTGGCCCCAAAGCTGGAACTGTTTGGCCCTTTCTGGCCACTTTCTTCCCAGATATTGGCATTTCTCTGCCTTTTATGGATGTTTAGTGCCCCAAATTTGGGGCAGTCTTGCCCTTTCTGGCTAATTTTGCCCTGACCAGGAGCATTTCTCTGCCTCCGCTGGACATTTTGGCCCCACACCGGGGCTGCATTTGCCCTTTACTGCTCTCGAAGCAACAAACTCTGGGCAGGTTTTGCTCTTTGTGGTGCTTTCCACCCCCGAAATCGGGAGGCTTTTGGTATTTGTGGGTGTTTTTGGGCTGCGGGAGGGAGGAGGTGAGGCCGTGGCCGCTGGGGCGTGCGGCCCCGCAGAGGAGGGGACTGCGCTGGGTGATTTTTTGCCCCTCTGTGTCACCGTGGGTGATGGTACTGGTAGCTGTGGTGCTTATGGTGCTTGTGGTTATCACAGTGGTACAGAGTGTGACAAAAAGGGTGGTGGGGGCTGAGGAGGGCTCCCGGCAGCGGCTGCGCCCGGGGGGGCCTTTCCCGGGGGAGCAGCCCCCGCTTGTGCCCCCTTCCCCTTCCGGGCCCTTCCGCAGCCACAGTGGGGATGGCTTTGCCCTTTCTGCCAAGTCCTACACCAAATCAACAGATTCTTTTCCCTTCCTGACCATGTTTTCCCCAAAGATGGGCAAGGTTTACCCTTTCTTGTCATTTTTTCTTGAAATATGGGGATGTTCTGCCTTAGTTTTTCAATTTTTCCTCAAATCAGGGGATGTTTTCTGTCTTTGGGCCATTTTTCTCCCAAATCTGGGTGTGTTTTGGCCCTGTTTGGCTTTCTCGGCCCAAATCTGGGCCTGCTTTTGGCCCTTTTTGGCCAGTTTTGATCCAAATCGGGACATGGTTTTCCTCTTTGGGCCCCTCTCGACCCAAATCTGCACCTGCTTTGGCTCTTTGAAAGTTTTTGACGCCAATGGACCCATTTTGGGCCAGTTTTGACCCCAATTTTGCCAATTTTTTGTCCTATTTTGGGCAGTTTTGAGCCAAATGAGTGCATGTTTTGGCCATTTTTGGCCATTTTCATGCAAATGTGGGAATGCTTTTGCCCTTTATGGCCCTTTTTGCGCTGAGTTTGGGGGTGATTTTCCTTCCAGGTGGTTTTGCCCCAACTACGGGGACCCTTTCTCATTGGGAGATGGTTTTGGCCCAACTATGGGGACGGTTTTTATCCTTTCTAGCCATTTTTTGAGCCAACGTGAAGCTGCTTTGCCCTCTCTTGCCGGGTTTGCAGACATATGGGGGTATTTTACGTTTTCAGGCAATGTTTACCCCAAATGTGGGGTGGATTTTGCTCTTTGGGGATAATTCTGCCCCAAATTATAACATTTCTCTGCATTTTGTGGTCTTTGGGCCAATTGTGCCCCAATTCTTGGCATCCTTTTCCTTTTATGGCCATTTTTGGCCTGAATATGGGGATGTTTTCCTCTTTGGGCCATTTTTTGGCTCAAATCTGGGGATGCTTTTCCCTCTACAGCTCTTTATGCCTCAGATTTGGGAACGTTTTTGCCCTTTCCGTCAGCTTTGGCCCCAAAGCTGGAACCGTTTGGCGCTTTCTGCCCAGTTTCTCCCCCAAATCTTGGCATTTCTCTGTCTCTTATGGACGATTAGTGCCCCAAATTTGGGGTAGTCTCGCTCTTTTTGACTAATTTTTCCCTGATCAGGAGCATTTCTCTGGGCAGGTTTTGCTGTTTGTGGTCATTTCCCCCCCCCCCCGAAATTAAGAGGCTTTTGGTATTTGTGGGTGTTTTTGGGGTGCGGGAGGGAGGAGGTGAGGCCGTGGCCGCTGGGGGGTGCGGCCCCGCAGAGGAGGGGACTGCGCCGGGGATTTTGTGCCCCCCTGTGTCACCGTGGGTGATGACTGGGATGGAACTTACGCGTGTCACAGTGGTGCAGAGTGTGACAAAAAGGGTGGTGGGGGCTGAGGAGGGCTCCCGGCAGCGGCTGCGCCCGGGGGGGGCTTTCCCGGGGGAGCAGCCCCCGCTTGTGCCCCCTTCCCCTTCCGGGCCCTTCCGCAGCCACAGTGGGGATGGCTTTGCCCTTGGTGGGATCTCCTCCACCAAATATGGGCACGTTTTCCTTTTGAGACCATATTTTTACACAAACCTGGGCATGGTTTACCCTTTCTTGTCAATTTTTCATGGAATCTGGGCACAGTTTTCCCTCTTTTGCCAGTTTTGCCCCCAATCTGGGCATTTTTTAGGCTAAGAATGATGCAAAGAGCCAAATCTGTGTGTGTTTTGTCCCTTTTGGACATTCTTAAATGAAACCTGGGCCAGCTTTGCCCTTTATGGTCAATTTTGCCCTAAATTTGGCCATGCCTTGCTTCTTTAGGCCTGTTTCAACCCGAATCCGGGTACGTCTTTTGCTCTTTGAGCTAGTTTTGATCCAAATCTGGGCAGGATTTGGCCCATTCTGGCCATTCCCCACCTAAATCTGGGTGCGCTTTAGTTCTTCATTCCATTTTCGACCCAAATCTGGGCGTTCTTTACCTCTTTGGGCCAGTTTTACCCCAAATCTGTTGATGCTTTTGCCTTTATGGCCCTTTTTGCGCTGAGTTTGGGGGTGATTTTCCTTCCAGGTGGTTTTGCCCCAACTACGGGGAACCTTTTTCATTGGGAGATGGTTTTTCCCAAACTACGGGGATGGTTTTTATCCTTCATGGCCATTTTTGGAGCCAACATGGAGCTGCTTTGCCCTCTCTTGCCGGGTTTGCAGACATATGGGGGTGTTTTACGTCTTCAGGCCATTTTTAGCTCAAACGTGAGGTGGATTTTGCTCTTTGGGGATGTCTGTGCCACAAATCTTGGCATTTCTCTGCATTTTGTGGCCATTTTTGCCCCAAAGCTGGGGTTGTGTTTCCCCTTTTCAGGTCCTTTAGGCAGAAATCTTGGGCCGCCGTTACGTTTTATGGCCATTTGAACTGGGATATGAGGATGTTTTTCCCCTCTATGCCCAGTTTTGCAGCAATTTTGGGGTATTTTTCCCCCATTTAGGAGCATTTTCTGGGTTGTGTGAGGGAGGAGGTGAGGCTGTGGCTCCGCAGAGGAGGGGACTGCGTTGGAGGATTTTGTGCCCCTCTGTGTCACCGTGGGTGATGGTAGTGGTTGTTGTGGTTTCCACGGTGATGCAGAGTGTGACAAAAAGGGTGGTGGGGGCTGAGGAGGGCTCCCGGCAGCGGCTGCGCCCGGGGGGGCCTTTCCCGGGGGAGCAGCCCCCGCTTGTGCCCCCTTCCCCTTCCGGGCCCTTCCGCAGCCACAGTGGGGATGGCTTTGCCCTTTGTGGGAACTCCTGCACCAAATATGGGGATGTTTTTCTTTTACAACCTTTTTTTCCCAAAGATGTGCATGGTTTATTCTTTCTTGCCATTTTTTCTTGAAATGTGGGGATGTTTTGGCCTTATTTTTTCAATTTTTCCTCAAATCTAGGGTTGTTTTTCCTCTTTGGGACAGGTTTCTCCCAAAACTGGGTGTGTTTTGGCCCTGTTTGGCTTTCTCGCCCCAAATCTGGGCCTGCTTTGGCCCTTTTTGGCCAGTTTTGACCCAAATCGGGACATGGTTTGCCTCTTTCGGCCTCTCTTGACCCAAATCTGGGCCTGCCTTGGCTCTTCGAAACTTTTTTGACCTCAATGGACCCATGTTGGGTCAGTTTTGACCCTGATTTTGCCAATTTTTGGGCCTTTTTTTGGGCAGTTTTTGCGCAAAATGAGTGCATGTTTTGGGCCCTTTCTGGCCATTTTCACGCAAATGTGGGAATGCTTTTGCCCTTTATGGCCCTTTTAGCGCTGAGTTTGGGGGTGATTTTCCTTCCAGGTGGTTCTCTGCCCCAACTACGGGGATCCTTTTTCATTTGGAGATGGTTTTGGCCAAAATCCGGGGATGGTTTTTATCCCTCATGGCCATTTTTGGAGCCAACATGGAGCTGCTTTGCCTCTTCTTGCCGGGGTTTGCAGACGTATGGGGGTGTTTTACGTTTTCAGGGCCATGTTTACCCCAAATGTGAGGTGGATTTTACTCTTTGGGGATAAATGTGTGCCCCAAATCTTGGCATTTCTCTGCATTTTTGTGGTATTTGGGCCAAATTGTGCCCCAAATCTTGGCATCCTTTTCCTTTTATGACCATTTTTGCCCTGAACATGGGGATGTTTTCCTCTTTGGGCCATTTTTTAGCTCAAATCTGGGGATGGTTTTCCCTCTACAGCTCTTTATGCCTCAGATTTGGGAATGTTTTTGCCCTTTCTGTCAGCTTTGGCCCCAAAGCTGGAACTGTTTGCGGCCCTTTCTGGCCACTTTTCTTCCCAGATATTGGCATTTTCTCTGCCTTTTATGGATGTTTAGTGCCCCAGATTTGGGGCAGTCTTGCCCTTTCTGGCTAATTTTGCCCTGACCAGGAGCATTTCTCTGCCACCTCTGGGCATTTTGGCCCCACACTGGGGCTGTATTTGCCCTTTACTGCTCTCGTAGCAACAAATTCTGGGTAGATTTGTCTCTTCGTGGTGCTTTCCCCCCCCCGAAATTGGGAGGCTTTTGGTATTTGTGGGTGTTTTTGGGGTGCGGGAGGGAGGAGGTGAGGCTGTGGCCGCTGGGGGGTGCGGCCCCGCAGAGGAGGGGACTGCGCCGGGGGATTTTGTGCCCCCCTGTGTCACCGTGGGTGATGACTGGGATGGGAACTTACGCGTGTCACAGTGGTGCAGAGTGTGACAAAAAGGGTGGTGGGGGCTGAGGAGGGCTCCCGGCAGCGGCTGCGCCCGGGGGGGGCCTTTCCCGGGGGAGCAGCCCCCGCTTGTGCCCCCTTCCCCTTCCGGGCCCTTCCGCAGCCACAGTGGGGGTGGCTTTGCCCTTTCTCACAATTTCTTCACCACATATTGTGATTTTTTTTTCCTTTTACACCATTTTTTCCCGGAAGCTGTGCATGTTTAACCCTTTCTTGTCCATTTTTCATGAAATCTGGGGATGTTTTTCCCTCCTTTGCCAGTTTTGACCCAAATCTGGGGTTGTTTTGACTCTTGGATTCATTTTGACCCAAATCTAGGCATCCTTTGGTATTTTTTGGCCATTTTTGCCCCAAATCTGGGCATCCTTTAGCCCTTTTGTGCCTTTTTCGACCCAAAGTTGGACACGCATTGCCTCTTTGGGCCGTTCTTGCCCCAAATCTGGGCATGCTTTGGGTCTTAATTCCAGGTTTTTTTATCACATCTGGTCCTGTTTTGGGCCTTTTGGGCCTTTTCGACCCAAATCTGGGCATGGTTTTCATCTTCAGGCCATTCTCAACTCAAACCTCGCCAAGCTTTGCCCTTTATGACCAATTATGCACAAATCTGGGCATCTTTGGGGTCTTTGGGCCAATCTTGCCCCAAATCTTGGCATCCTTTTCCTTTAATGACCATTTTTGCCCTGAATATGAGGATATTTCCCTGTCTGGGCCGTTTTTGGCTCAAATCTGGGGATGCTTTTCCCTCTACAGCTCTTTATGCCTCAGATTTGGGAAAGTTTTTGCCCTTTCCATCAGCTTTGGCCCCAAAGCTGGAACCGTTTGGCCCTTTCTGGCCAATTTCCTCCCAGATATTGGCATTTCTCTGTCTTCTATGGGTTTTTTTTTCCCTCTAAGTTTGGGCGCGTTTCATCCTTTCTTGTCAATTGTGTATCGAATCTGGGGGAGGGTTCTTCCTCTTCTGGCCGGTACCGACCCAAATCTGGCAATTCTTGGCCTTTTCGGGACAGGTTTGGTCCAAATCTGGCAACGCTTTGTCTCTTAGGGCAACTTTTGTGGCAGAGCTGGGGACGGTTTGGCCGTTTATGGTCATTTTTGCACCGAATCTGGGTCTGCTCGTGCGCTTTGCGTCCTTTTTGCCTTTACTGGCGTCTTTTGCCTCCAGTTTGGGGAGGTTTTGCCCTTTATGCCCGTTTCTTTTCACTGAATACATGAAAGCTTTTCCTTTTAGGGCATTTTTTTTACCCTAAATCCAGGGGTGCTTGTGCCTTTGTGACCGTTTTTGCCCCAAACGTGCGACGCGTTTGGCTCTCGGGCCCATTTCTGCAGCCAACGTGGGGCCGTTTTGTCCCTTTGCGGCCATTTTTTGCCCCACCCCTGGGGACATTTTGCCCCTTTTGCCCACGTTTACAGGACTTTGGGGGATGTTTTGCGCTTTGTGCCCACTTTTGCCCCAAAGCTGGGGACGTTTTCATTTCTGGACCATTTCTTCTCTAAATATGAGGGTTCTTCAGCCATTTACGGGCATTTCTGTGGCAGGAGTTGGGATGTTTGGCCCCTTTATGGCCATTTTTGCTCCATAAAGGGGCCCGGTCAGGCCTTTTGGTCCGTTGTACCCCAAATCTGGGGATGTTTTGCCTTTTCCTGCCATTTTTACCCCCAAGGTGAGGAGCCTTTTGTCTTTTCCCCCCCAGATCTGCCCAACTCCAGGGACGCAATGTCTTTCCATGGTGATTTTCCACAGCAAATCTGGGGAGGTGGTGTGCTTCGTGCCCAGTTTTGCAGCAATTCTGGGGTATTTTTCCCCCATTTAGGGGTGTTTTTGAGGTGCGGGAGGGAGGAGGTGAGGCTGTGGCCGCTGGGGCGTGCGGCCGTGCAGAGGAGGGGACTGCGCCGGGGGTTTTTGTGCCCCTCTGTGTCACCGTGGGTGATGGTACTGGTAGCTGTGGTGCTTATGCTTATTATGGTTGTGCTTATCACGGTGATGCAGAGTGTGACAAAAAGGGTGGTGGGGGCTGAGGAGGGCTCCCGGCAGCGGCTGCGCCCGGGGGGGGCCTTTCCCGGGGGAGCAGCCCCCGCTTGTGCCCCCTTCCCCTTCCGGGCCCTTCCGCAGCCACAGTGGGGATGGCTTTGCCCTTTGTGGGAACTCCTCCACCAAATATGGGGATTTTTTTCTTTTACGACCTTTTTTTCCCAAAGATGTGCATGGTTTATTCTTTCTTGCCATTTTTTCTTGAAATGTGGGGATGTTTTGGCCTTATTTTTTCAATTTTTCCTCAAATCTAGGGTTGTTTTTCCTCTTTGGGCCAGGTTTCTCCCAAAACTGGGTGTGTTTTGGCCCTGTTTGGCTTTCTCGCCCCAAATCTGGGCCTGCTTTGGCCCTTTTTGGCGAGTTTTGATCCAAATCGGGACATGGTTTGCCTCTTTGGGCCCCTCTCGACCCAAATCTGGGCCTGCCTTGGCTCTTCGAAACTTTTTTGACCTCAATGGACCCATGTTGGGCCAGTTTTGACCATAATATTGCCAATTTTTGGGCCTTTTTTGGGCAGTTTTGCGCAAAATGAGTGCATGTTTTGGCCCTTTCTGGCCATTTTCACGCAAATGTGAGAATGCTTGCCGGGTTTGCAGACGTATGGGGGTGTTTTACGTTTTCAGGCCATGTTTAGCCCAAATGTGAGGTGGATTTTACTCTTTGGGGATAAATGTGCCCCAAATCTTGGCATTTCTCTGCATTTTGTGGTATTTGGGCCAATTGTGCCCCAAATCTTGGCATCCTTTTCCTTTTATGACCATTTTTGCCCTGAACATGGGGATGTTTTCCTCTTTGGGCCATTTTTTAGCTCAAATCTGAGGATGCTTTTCCCTCTACAGCTCTTTATGCCTCAGTTTTGAGAACGTTTTTGCCCTTTCCATCAGCTTTGCCCCAAAGGTGTAACCGTTTGGCCATTTCTGGCCACTTTCTCTCCAAATCTTGGCATTTCTCTGCCTTTTATGGACGTTTAGTGCCCCATATTTGGGGCAGTCTCGCCCTTTCTGGCTAATTTTTCCCTGACCAGGAGCATTTCTCTGCCTCCTCTGGGCATTTTGGCCCCATACCGGGGCTGTATTTGCCCTTTACTGCTCTCGTAGCAACAAACTCTGAGTAGATTTGTTGCTTCGTGGTGCTTTTGCCACCTGAAATTGGGAGGCTTTTGGTATTTGTGGGTGTTTTGGGGGTACGGGAGGGAGGAGGTGAGGCTCTGGCCGCTGGGGCGTGCGGCCCCGCAGAGGAGGGGACTGCGCCGGGGGATTTTGTGCCCCTCTGTGTCACCGTGGGTGATGGTACTGGTTGGTGTGATTATGGTTGTGTTTACCACGGTGGTGCAGAGTATGACAAAAAGGGTGGTGGGGGCTGAGGAGGGCTCCTGGCAGCGGCTGCGCCCGGTGGGGCCTTTCCCGGGGGAGCAGCCCCCGCTTGTGCCCCCTTCCCCTTCCGGGCCCTTCCGCAGCCACAGTGGGGATGGCTTTGCCCTTTGTGGGAACTCCTCCACCAAATATGGGGATTTTTTTCTTTTACGACCCTTTTTTCCCCAAAGCTGGGCATAGTTTACCCTTTATTGTGTTTTTTTTATTGAAATGTGGGGATGTTTTGGCCTTATTTTTTCAATTTTTCCTCAAATCTAGGGTTGTTTTCCGTCTTTGGGCCAGTTTTCTCCCAAAACTGTGTTCGTTTTGTCCTGTTTGGCGTTCTCGCCCCAAATCTGGACCTGCTTTTGGCCCTTTTTGGCCAGTTTTCATCCAAATCAGCACATGGTTTGCCTCTTTGGACCCCTCTCGACCCAAATGCTTTGGCTAGTCGAAAGTATTTTGACCCCAATGGACCCATTTTGGGCCAGTTTTGACCCGAATTTTGCCAATTTTAGGCCCTTTTTTGGGCAGTTTTGAGCCATATGAGTGCATGTTTTGGCCCTTTTTGGCCATTTTCACGCAAATGTGGGAATGCTTTTGCCCTTTATGGTCTTTTTTGCTCTGAGTTTGGGGGGTGATTTTCCTTCCAGGTGGTTTTGCCCCAACTACGGGGACCCTTTCTCATTTGGAGATGGTTTTGCCCAAAATCCGGGGATGGTTTTTATCCCTTCATGGGCATTTTTGGAGCCAACATGGAGCTGCGTTGCCCTCTCTTGCCGGGTTTGCAGACATTTGGGGGTGTTTTACGTTTTCAGGCCATGTTTAGCCCAAATGTGAGGTGGATTTTTCTCTTTGGGGATATTTGTACCCCAAATTTTGGCATTTCTCTGCATTTTGTGGCCGTTTTTGCCCCAAAGCTGGAGTTGTGTTTCCCCTTTTCAGGTCCTTTAGGCAGAAATCTTGGGCCGCTGTTGCGTTTTATGGTCATTTACACTTAGGTATGAGGTTGTTTTTCCCCTCTATGCCCAGTTTTGCAGCAATTCTGGGGTATTTTCCGCTGTTTAAGAGCATTTTTGGGGTGCAGGAGGGAGGAGGTGAGGCTGTGGCCGCTGGGGCGTGCGGCCCCGCAGAGGAGGGGACTGCGCCGGGGGATTTTGTGCCCCTCTGTGTCACCGTGGGTGATGACTGGGATGGAACTTACGCGTGTCACAGTGGTGCAGAGTGTGACAAAAAGGGTGGTGGGGGCTGAGGAGGGCTCCCGGCAGCGGCTGCGCCCGGGGGGGGCCTTTCCCGGGGGAGCAGCCCCCGCTTGTGCCCCCTTCCCCTTCCGGGCCCTTCCGCAGCCACAGTGGGGATGGCTTTGCCCTTGGTGGGAACTCCTCCACCAAATATGGGGATTTTTTTCTTTTACGACCCTTTTTTCCCCAAAGATGGGCATAGTTTACCCTTTATTGTGGTTTTTTTATTGAAATGTGGGGATGTTTTGGCCTTATTTTTTCAATTTTTCCTCAAATATGGGGTTGTTTTCCCTCTTTGGGCCAGTTTTCGACCCAAATTTGGGAGTGTTTTGTCGCATTTGGGCTATTCTCCCCTCAAATCGGGGCCTGCTTTTGGCTCTTTTTGTCCAGTTTTGATCCAAATCAGGACATGGTTTGCCTCTTTGGGCTACTCGCAGCCCAAATCTCGGCCTGGTTTGGCTCTTGTAAAGATTTTTAAGCCCAGTAGGCCCATTTTGGGCCATTTTGGACTCCAATTTTGCTATCTTTTTGGACATTTTTGGGCAGTTTTGAGCCAAATGAGTGCATGTTTTGGCCCTTTCTGTCCATTTTCGACAGAAATGTGGGAATGCTTTTGCCCTTTATGGCCCTTTTTGCGCTGCGTTTGGGGGTGATTTTCCTTCCAGGTGGTTTTCCCCCAAATAGGGGGACCCTTTTTCATTGGGAGATGGTTTTGCCCACAATCCGGGATGGTTTTTATCCTTCATGGCCATTTTTGGAGCCAACATGGAGCTGCTTTGCCCTCTCTTGCCGGGTTTGCAGACGTATGGGGGTGTTTTACGTTTTCAGGCCATGTTTAGCCCAAATGTGGGGTGGATTTTACTCTTTGGGGATAAATGTGCCCCAAATCTTGGCATTTCTCTGCATTTTGTGGTATTTGGGCCAATTGTGCCCCAAATCTTGGCATCCTTTTCCTTTTATGACCATTTTTGCCCTGAACATGGGGATGTTTTCCTCTTTGGGCCATTTTTTAGCGCAAATCTGAGGATGCTTTTCCCTCTACAGCTCTTTAGGCCTCAGTTTTGAGAACGTTTTGCCCTTTCTGTCAGCTTTGGCCCCAAAGCTGGAACTGTTTGGCCCTTTCTGGCTACTTTCTTCCCAGATCTTGGCATTTCTCTGCCTTTTATGGATGTTTAGTTGCCCAAATTTGGGGCAGTCTTGCCCTTTCTGGCTAATTTTGCCCTGACCAGGAGCATTTCTCTGCCTCCTCTGGGCATTTTGGCCCCATACCGGGGCTGTATTTGCCCTTTACTGCTCTCGTAGCAACAAATTCTGGGTAGATTTGTCTCTTCGTGGTGCTTTCCCCCCCCCGAAATTGGGAGGCTTTTGGTATTTGTGGGTGTTTTTGGGGTGCGGGAGGGAGGAGGTGAGGCTGTGGCCGCTGGGGGGTGCAACCCCGCAGAGGAGGGGACTGCGCCGGGGGATTTTGTGCCCCTCTGTGTCACCGTGGGTGATGGTACTGGTAGTGGTTGGCCTAAATCACACGGTGGTGCAGAGTGTGACAAAAAGGGTGGTGGGGGCTGAGGAGGGCTCCCGGCAGCGGCTGCGCCCGGGGGGGCCTTTCCCAGGGGAGCAGCCCCCGCTTGTGCCCCCTTCCCCTTCCGGGCCCTTCCGCAGCCACAGTGGGGATGGCTTTGCCCTTTCTGCCAATTCCTCCACGATATATGGGCATTTTTTCCTTTTACAGCCCTTTTTTTCCCTAATTCTGGGCATGTTTTACCCTTTATTGTCATTTTTTTCATGAAATCTGGGGATGTTTCCCTTATTCTCTCAATTTAGCCTCAAATCTGGGGATGCTTTAGGTCTTAATTCCAGTTTTTTTGTCAGATCTGGGCCTGTTTTGGGCCTTTTGGGCCTTTCTCGGCCCAAACCTGGGCCTGCTTTGGCCCGTTTTGGCCATTCTTGACCCAAGTCTGGGTCTGTTTGGCCCTTTTGGGCCTTTCTCGACCCATATCAGGGCCTGTTTTGCCTATTTTGGCTATTCTTGGCCCAAATCTGGGCTTGTTTTGGCCCTTTTTGGATTTCTCGCCCCAAATCTTAGCCTGCTTTAGCCCTTTTTGGCCAGTTTTGATCCAAATCGGGGCATGGTTTGCCTCTTTGGGCCCCTCTCGACCCAAATCTGCACCTGCTTTGGCTCTTTGAAAGTTTTTTGACCCCAAAGGGTCCATTTTGGGCCAGTTTTGACCCCAATTTTGCCCACTTTTGGATGTTTTTGGGGTAGTTTTGAGCCATATGAGTGCATCTTTTGGCCCCTTTTGGCCATTTTCACGCAAGTGTGGGAATGCTTTTGCCCTTCATGGCCCTTTTTGCGCTGAGTTTGGGGGTGATTTTCCTTCCAGGTGGTTTTGCCCCAACTACGAGGAACCTTTTTCATTTGGAGATGGTTTTTCCCAAACTACGGGGATGGTTTTTATCCTTCATGGGCATTTTTGGAGCCAACATGGAGCTGCTTTGCCCTCTCTTGCCGGGTATGCAGACATATGGGGGTGTTTTACGTTTTCAGGCCATGTTTAGCCCAAATGTGGGGTGGATTTTGCTCTTTAGGGATATCTGTGCCCCAAATCTTGGCATTTCTCTGCATTTTGTGGCCATTTTTGCCCCAAAGCTGGGGTTGTGTTTCCCCTTTTCAGGTGCTTTAGGCAGAAATCTTGGGCCGCTGTTGCGTTTTATGGCCATTTGAACTGGGATATGAGGATGTTTTTCCCCTCTGTGCCCAGTTTTGCAGCAATTCTGGGGTATTTTTGCCCCATTTAGGAGCATTTTCTGGGTTGCGTGAGGGAGGAGGTGAGGCTGTGGCTCCGCAGAGGAGGGGACTGCGTTGGAGGATTTTGTGCCCCTCTGTGTCACCGTGGGTGATGGTAGTGGTTGTTGTGGTTTCCACGGTGACGCAGAGTGTGACAAAAAGGGTGGTGGGGGCTGAGGAGGGCTCCCGGCAGCGACTGCGCCCGGGGGGGCCTTTCCCGGGGGAGCAGCCCCCGCTTGTGCCCCCTTCCCCTTCCGGGCCCTTCCGCAGCCACAGTTGGGGTGGCTTTGCCCTTTCTCACAATTTCTTCACCACATATTGTGATTTTTTTTCCTTTTACAACCATTTTTTCCCCGAAGCTGTGCATGTTTAACCCTTTCTTGTCCATTTTTCATGAAATCTGGGGATGTTTTTCCCTCCTTTGCCAGTTTTGACCCAAATCTGGGGTTGTTTTGACTCTTGGAACCATTTTGACCCATAACCTTGGCATGCCTTGGCCCTTTTTGGCCATTCTCATACCAAATCTGGGCATCCTTTGGCCCTTTTGGGCCATTCTCAACTCAAATCTGGGCACGCATTGCTTGTTTGGGCCATTCTTGCCCCAAATCTGGGCATGCTTTGGGTCTTAATTCCAGGTTTTTTTATCACATCTGGTCCTATTTTGTGCCTTTTGGGGCTTTTCGACCCAAATCTGGGCATGCTTTGCATCTTCAGGCCATTCTCGACCCAAACCTCGCCAAGCTTTGCCCTTTATGACCAATTATGCGCAAATCTGGGCATCTTTGGGGTCTTTGGGTCAATTGTGCCCCAAATCTTGGCATCCTTTTCCTTTTATGACCATTTTTGCCCTGAATATGGGGATATTTACCTGTCTGGGCCGTTTTTGGCTCAAATCTGGGGATGCTTTTCCCTCTACAGCTCTTTATGCCTCAGATTTGGGAATGTTTTTGCCCTTTCCGTCAGCTTTGGCCCCAAAGCTGGAACCGTTTGGCGCTTTCTGCCCAGATTCTCCCCCAAATCTTGGCATTTCTCTGTCTTTTATGGACGATTAGTGCCCCAAATTTGGGGTAGTCTCGCTCTTTTTGACTAATTTTTCCCTGATCAGGAGCATTTCTCTGGGCAGGTTTTGCTGTTTGTGGTCATTTCCCCCCCCCCCCCCCCCGAAATTAAGAGGCTTTTGGTATTTGTGGGTGTTTTTGGGGTGCGGGAGGGAGGAGGTGAGGCCGTGGCCGCTGGGGCGTGCGGCCCCGCAGAGGAGGGGACTGCGCCGGGGGATTTTGTGCCCCTCTGTGTCACCGTGGGTGATGGTTGGGGTGGTGCTAATGCTTATCACAGTGGTGCAGAGTGTGACAAAAAGGGTGGTGGGGGCTGAGGAGGGCTCCCGGCAGCGGCTGCGCCCGGGGGGGCCTTTCCCGGGGGAGCAGCCCCCGCTTGTGCCCCCTTCCCCTTCCGGGCCCTTCCGCAGCCACAGTGGGGGTGGCTTTGCCCTTTCTGGCCATTCCTCCACGATATATGGGCATTTTTTCCTTTTACAGCCCTTTTTTTCCCTAATTCTGAGCATGTTTTACCCCTTATTGTCATTTTTTTCATGAAATCTGGGGATGTTTCGCTTATTCTCTGAATTTAGCCTCAAACCTGGTCATGCTTTGGGTCTTAATTACAGGTTTTTTGTCAAATCTGGGCCTGTTTTGGGCCTTTTGGGCCTTTCTCGCCCCAAATCTGGGCCTGCTTTGGCCCTTTTTGGCCATTCTCAGCCCAAATCTGGGCCATCTTTGGCCCGTTTTGGCCATTCTTGTCCCAAGTCTGGGTCTGTTTTGGCCCTTTTGGGCCTTTCTCGACCCATATCAGGGCCTGTTTTGGCCTATTTTGGTTATTCTCGGCCCAAATCTGGGCCTGATTTGACCCTTTTTGGCCATTCTCAGCCCAAATCTGGGCCTATTTTGGCCCTTTTTGACCATTTTACACAAATCTGGGCCTGCTTTGGCCTTTTTTGGCCAGTTTTGACCCAAATCAAGGCAACGTTTACCTCTTTGGGCCCCTCTCAACCCAAGTCTGAGTATGCTTTGGCTTTTTTTTTCCCTCAGATTTCACCCAAATCGTGGCCCTGCTTTGGCTCTTCTAGACGTTTTCGATCCCATCAGGCTCATTTTGGGCCAGTTTTGACCTAAATTTTTGCCTGTTTTGGCCCTTTATGGCCATTTTCTCCAATCTGGGCACACCTTTGCTGTTTTTGGTCAGTTTTGGCCCAAATCTGCGCATGTTTTTCCTCTTTGGGACAGTTTTGACCCGGATCATGGATGTTTGGGGAGTTTTCCTCTTCATGGCCATTTTTGCCCCAAATATTCACATATTTTCACCTCTTTTGGCCCTTCTTACCCCAAATATTCGCATACTTTTGCCTTTTATGGCATTTTTCCCCCCAAATATTCAGATGCTTTATGCCCATTTTTACCCAAATATGGGCATTCCTCTGCCTTATATGGCCATTGTGATCCCAAATATGGCACGTTTTCCTCTTTATGGCCATTTTTGCCCCAAATATTTGCATATTTTCACCTCTTTTGGCCCCTTTTTTACCCCAAATATTTGGATTTTTTGCCTTTATCCCCATTTTTGACCAAATATGGGCATTTTGGTCCCAAATAGGGTTTTTTTTTTCCTCCTTATGGCCATTTTGCCCCAGATATTTACACGTCTTCACCTCTTTTGCCCATTTTTTCCCCAAAATATTTGGACACTTTCCCCTTTTTTTTGTCATCTTCCCCCCAAATATGGGCATTTCCCCCTCTGATGTGTCCATTTTGGTCGCAAATATAGGGGTTTTCCCCCTCTTTAGGGCCATTTTTGCCCCGAATAGTGCTGCGCTATTCCCTCTTGTTCCCTTTTCTCGCCTTTTTTCACCCATTTTTCGGTCCCGCGCCCCGAATTTTTGCGGTTCGACCCTCCGCGCCACGCGCTCCGAGGAGGTGTTAAAAACAGCAGTTTTAAACTTGTGGGATGCCCCCCAAAAGGACAAAACCCCCCCCCAGTTTGTTGGTTTTTTTTTTTTAATGTTGAGCAGAAACGGGATGAAAATGCCCCAAATTGGTTAAAAAACGGGATTTAGCTCCCAAAATTGCAGGGGTGGGGTTTTTGAACGCCGGGGCGGGGGGTCGGTGGCACCGTGACAATGCTGGTGGTATCGACGCGTGGGGCAGCGGCACCATCGTCACCGTCTCCTCCGGTAAGTCCTCGTCCCCAAACTCTTGGCGGGACAAATTTTGACCTTTTTTCCCCCAAATCGTGGCCGGGGGTGGGGGTGGGAGACCGCCACCCCCCCCTTTGGGGGGGGGTGAGGGCCGAAAACGGGGCGAAACAGCGGTCGGTGGGTGAAAAAATGTCGGTTTTTAGGGCGTTTTATTGAGGGAAATGTCAATTTGGGGTGAAAAAAATTGATTTTGGGGGATTTTATTTTTAGGGCGGGGGGGGCTGGGCAATTTGATGGGGGAAAATGGGTCAAAAAGTCGATTTTTTGAGGGTTTTTATGGGGGGGGGGGTATCACCCTGAGGCAGAATTGGGCAAAAAAAAATGTAATTTTAGGGACTTTTTATTTGGAAAATAATGAATTTGGAGGTTATTTGATGGTCAAAAATAGGTGAAAAAGTTGATTTTTAGGGTCTTTTTATGGGGGGGGCAATTCACCCTGAGGGGATTTGATGGCAGAATTAGGCAAAAAAAAGTCGATTTTAGGGTCTTTTTATTTTTATAGGGGGGGGGAAATCACCTGTAGGCGATTTAATGGCAGATTTGGGCAGAAAAAGTTGATTTTAGGGTCTTTTTTAAGTCAAAAATAATGAATCTGGGGGCAATTTGGCAAAATTGGTGAAAAGGACCCAATTTTCTGTAGTTTTAGGGTGTTTTGGGGGGGGGAAATATGAAGTTTGGAGTAAGAGGCAGGTTTTGGGGATCAACCTGTGGATTTTGGGGGCCGGAAGATGGGGTTTTTTTGGGGCGGAAAACGTCATTTTCCTCCAAGGGACGATATTTAATTCAGGGGGTTTTGGGTAAAGTAGAAATAGCGATTTTTTTTCTCCCCTGAATATAATATAAATATTTATTTTTTAAAATTATTTTTCCTGGGGTTGAAATCGCTATTTTTGCGTGAAACAGGGAGGAAAAAAAATGGAATTTTAGGGCCAAAATAAGCCGCCAAAACCAAGGATTTTGCAGATTTTTGTCAGGGAGAGTTTTGACCTTTTTTTTAGTGTTTTTGTGGATATTTTTAAGTGTTTGGGGTTGGGCTCTTTTTTTTTTTTTTAATTATATATATATTTAAAAAGAAAAATATAGTGGTATTTATCTATAAAATATATAAAAATATATTTTAAAATATATTTTAAAATATATTTTAAATATATTTTTAATATCTTTTTATATATTTATGTATTTTGGACATATTGTCTATATTTTCTATATATTTTTATATATTTTATATATATTTAAATACATAATATTTTTCTAGAAAATATAGAAAATTGGATCTATTTTAATAATTAATTTTAATTTAGAAATATTTTCCGATATTATATATTTTTAATTGGAGAGACTGAATATCCAGTCTTTATGCCGTGTCCCCCAAAATAGCGTTTTTTGAGAGCGGCTTTGGGGCAAAAAAAGCGCCCTTTTTAAAAATTAATCTGCTCAGGGAGGTTAATTAATCAGTTGGAAAATAATTAAAGAGATGCGACCTGAAATGGTGGGGGAAAATTGGGGCTAAAAGATCGTATTTTGGGGCAATATATTGAGACTTAAATTTCGGGGTTAAACTCCCCGAATTTGGGTCTCTGTGAAAGTTCAGCTTATTAATTCAGGCGGCAATAATGATTTAATGTTTAATTAATCATTAATTAGGAAAATGGTCAATTTTCAGCAGGGACTGGAGGAAGGAGGAGTTTTCTCCCCCCTCTTTTTGGCCAATTATTGTGAATTTTATACCTTCCTTGGGTTATATATATTTTGGGTGAAAAAAGTGGGGGTTTGGGGCAGTTGAGGGAAAAATAGTGATTTTTTTTATGGGAGGGGGCGGGTTGTTCAAAAATCGGAATTAAAAACAGGTCGAAAAGACAGAAATTGAGGTTTTTGAGAAACAGAAAGGGGGAAAATCCATTTTCTTGCCTTTGTTAATGAAGTTTTAGGGCTAATTAAGCATTTTGAGGGATGATACGAGGAATTTGTCCAAATTTGGGCGATTATGTGGGGGTTTTAATTTTTTTTTTGCCCCCCTTGTGAGGAAAACTTTAATTCTTGCCGAAACGGGGGTGGAGCTGACAAATTTCATGATTTTTTAAGGGCTTTGACCCCCCCAAATTGGGATTTTTGGAGGCGGATGTTGTTACTTGAGGGGAAATTAAATATATATAATATATATAAAAATATCATATTTTGATATATCGTCTTTTATATAGCGCATATCAAAATATGACACATAAAAAGATTTAATTTTGAAAAGCGGCAAATATAGAAAATGTTATGTGCATAAAGTGTTAAATCCAATTTTAAAATATACTATATTAAATATCTAAAATATTGACTATATCAAATATTAATTTTCTAAAAAGTTCGGATTTATAAAATTTCGGATATATAAAATTTCGGGTATATAAACTTTAATTTCAACGATTTTTAAAAGATTGGACGTCGTTAAAATATTAAGGTATATCAAAGGTATTAAAGACATTTAAATTATTGGATAGATCCAAAAATATTAAATATCCGAAAATATGAAAAAATATTACAAATATAAAAATATGGAAAAGATTAAAAATATTTTAAAATATTAAAAATATAAAAAATATTAAAAATATTTAAAATATTTTAAAATATTACAATATTAAAAATATTAAAAATAGTAAGAATATAAAAATACCAAAAAATATCAAAAAAATATCAAAAAAATATCAAAAAATGTGAATTATAGAAAAAATTGCACCAAAATCCGCATCGAAATATATATTATATATATTTAAAAACTTCAGAATTTTTCAATTTGGGGCTCTCACATTCTCCCAACGTCGCAGTTTTTCGCCCACCCAAATTATCGCCTTTTTTGGGGTATTTTGGCACTTTTTTGGGAGGCGGTAAAAATTGACGACAGCCCAAAGGCTGGAAAAAATAAAAACCCAAAACCCTAAATTAATGAAATCTAAAAGTTATATTTTTTTTCGCAGGGGTTCTTAGGCCCCGAAATGGAGGATTTGGGAGCCGCAGGTGGCAGCTGCGCTTGTTTGCGCCTAAAATTGCCCAAAATAGCTGCGTTTCGGTTTCGAAAACAGCAAAAAAAGGAGAAGTGGGGTTTTTTAGTTTTTTTTCCCAATTCCTCTTTTTTTTTTTTTGCATGAAAAATGAGGGTTTCTGTTAAAAATAACCCCATTCCGGCCCAAAAAACAACACCTGGGGTGGGGGTGGCGGGGAAAAAATACCTCCCCCCCTTTTTTTTTTGGCGGGGAAAGAGCAGTTTTGGGGTGAATTCAGGCAGTTTTGGGCAAAGCGAGGGTTTTTCAGCCGAGGGATTTAAACGAGAGGGTTTTAATTTTGGGGGGGAAAAGTCAAATTTTTAGGGGGGGGAAAAAAAGTCAATTATTGAATTCTGCTAAAGAGAGAGATCTTGAGATTTTTCGACATTAAATTTATGTGTTAATATATTAATTATTAGATTTTAACAAATTAATTTGTCGATAAGAATATAGCGATAAATCAAAAAAAGATAATTCAATATTTCTTTAAATGATTTCTCTATTAATATGTCGATAAATTAATGTGTCGATAATTCAGTATAGCGATAATTTAATCTATTTATTAATGTGTCGATAATTTAATATAGTGATAATTTAATATAGCGATAATTTAATCTATTAATTTGTCGATGAATTAATATAGCGATAATTTATTTATCAATCTCTCGATAAATTAATATATCGATAAATTAATATATCGATAATTTAATCTCTCGATAATTTAATCTCTTTATCAATCTGTCGATGAATTAATATATCGATAATTTAATATATCTATAAATTAATCTCTTTATCAATCTCTCAATGAATTAATATGTCGATAAATTAATTTATCGATAATTTAATATATCGATAGTTTAATCTATTCGTCAATCTGTGGGTGAATTAATATCTCGATAAATTAATATCTCGATAATTTAATATCTCCATAATTTAATCTATTTCTCATTCTGTCGGTGAATTAATAAGGCGATAAATTAATAGATTGCTGTATTAATACACCGATAACTTAATCCACCAATTAATTAGGACGGAGATATTAAATTATCGATATATTAATCGGGAATTTGCTATATCGGTTAATTAATATATCGACAAATTAATATATCGACAAATTAACGTAGCGACAAATTAATATAGCGACAAATTAGTATATCGGCAATTTAATATATCGGCAAATTAATAACGATTGATTAATATCAAGACAAATTAACTGGTCTAATTATAGAGAAGGACTTAATTAATTTTAATTAGATGGGATCTCCAGAATCTTTGCATTCTCAATCTATTAGTTAAATAATTAGACCTCTCTCTATTAATTGATTAGGTGGGGTCGGCTTTCAAACCTTTATTAAGGCCCCCTTAAGAAGCTCCCATTAATTAATCACCCCAGCTCATTAGCCACGCGGCAGTTAATTAAGTCTTGGAGTGGGGCAAGATCTCATTTATATTTTGATTTATTTTCACTAATTAAGGGGGGGGTTTAATGGGGTTGGGAGTTGCAGCAGAGGCATTTAAGGGTTAATTACTGTTAATTACGGGCTGGGTTCCTAATTAGCGTAACGCGGTTCATTACAAAGAGGAGCGGTCGCACGGTGGGGGGGCATTAATTGCAGTAGCTGCCTTAATTGGGCTAATTAGGGCCAGTAATCGGGCTAATTAAGGGGAGAAATGGCACTAATTGAGGGCGGTAATTGTCTTAATTGCCGTGGATGCCTTAAATGGGTTGGTTGCACCCGCAGCCCCAGTGCCGGAACTGGTGCTGGACTGGTCCCAGTTGGTCCCAGTGCCGGTACTGGTGCGGTACTGGTGCTGTGGGGCAGCTGTGGGGCAACTGGTGCTGGTCCCAGTATGGGGCACCTGGTACTGGTGCGGTACTGGTCCCGTACTGGTCCAGCAGCGGCTACGGGGCGGCTGTGGGGTGCCGGTACTGGTCCCGTACTGGTCCCAGTTGGTACTGGTCCAGTACTGGTTCTGCAGGGGCAGCTATAGGGCGGCTGTGGGGCGCCGGTACTGGTCCAGTACTGTTCCAGTACTGTTCCCAGTTGGTACTGGTCCTGTACTGGTTCTGCAGGGGCAGCTATAGGGTGGCTGTGGGTTGCCGGTACTGGTCCAGTACTGTTCCCAGTTGGTACTGGTCCAGTACTGGTTCTGCAGGGGTAGCTACAGGGTGGCTGTGGGGTGCTGGTACTGGTCCTGTACTGGTCCGGTACTGGTCCAGCAGCGGCTATAGGGTGGCTGTGGGGTGCCGGTACTGCTCCCAGTTAGTACTGGTGCAGTACTGGTCCTACAGAAACGGCTACAGGGCGGCTGTGGGGTGCCGGTACTGGTCCCGGTTGGTACTGGTCCAGTACTGGTCCAGCAGCAGCTATGGGGCGGCTGTGGGGTGCCGGTACTGGTCCCGTAGTGGTCCAGTACTGTTCCCAGTTGGTACTGGTGTGGTACTGGTCCTACAGGGGTAGCTACGGGGCAGCTGTGGGGTGCCGGTACTGGTCCCAGTTGGTACTGGTCCAGTACTGGTCCTGCAGGGGCAGCTATAGGGCGGCTGTGTGGTGCCGGTACTGGTCCCGTACTGTTCCCAGTTGGTACTGGTCCTGTACTGGTTCCGCAGTAGTGGCTACGGGGCGGCTGTGGGTTGCTGGTACTGGTCCAGTACTGGTCCCGGTTGATACTGGTCCAGTACTGGTCCTGCAGGGTAGCTACGGGGCAGGTGTGGGGTGCCGATACTGGTCCTGTACTGGTTCCAGTATGTACTGGTCCTGCAGGGGTAGCTATAGGGTGGCTGTGGGGCGCCGGTACTGGTCCAGTACTGGTCCCGGTTGGTACTGGTCCAGTACTGGTCCCAGTTGGTACTGGTCCAGTACTGGTTCTGCAGTAGCAGCTGTGGGGTGCCGGTACTGGTCCTGTACTGGTCCAGTACTGGTCCTACAGAAGCGGCTATAGGGCGGCTGTGGGGCACCGGTACTGGTCCTGTACTGGTCCCAGTAGGTACTGGTTCAGTACTGGTCCTGCAGGGGCAGCTATAGGGTGGCTGTGGGGTGCCGGTACTGGTCCAGTACTGGTCCCGGTTGGTACTGGTCCAGTACTGGTCCAGCAGCAGCTATGGGGCGGCTGTGGGGTGCCGGTACTGGTCCCGTAGTGGTCCAGTACTGTTCCCAGTTGGTACTGGTGTGGTACTGGTCCTACAGGGGTAGCTACGGGGCAGCTGTGGGGTGCCGGTACTGGTCCCAGTTGGTACTGGTCCAGTACTGGTCCTGCAGGGGCAGCTATAGGGCGGCTGTGTGGTGCCGGTACTGGTCCCGTACTGTTCCCAGTTGGTACTGGTCCTGTACTGGTTCCGCAGTAGTGGCTACGGGGCGGCTGTGGGTTGCTGGTACTGGTCCAGTACTGGTCCCGGTTGATACTGGTCCAGTACTGGTCCTGCAGGGTAGCTACGGGGCAGGTGTGGGGTGCCGATACTGGTCCTGTACTGGTTCCAGTATGTACTGGTCCTGCAGGGGTAGCTATAGGGTGGCTGTGGGGCGCCGGTACTGGTCCAGTACTGGTCCCGGTTGGTACTGGTCCAGTACTGGTCCCAGTTGGTACTGGTCCAGTACTGGTTCTGCAGTAGCAGCTGTGGGGTGCCGGTACTGGTCCTGTACTGGTCCAGTACTGGTCCTACAGAAGCGGCTATAGGGCGGCTGTGGGGCACCGGTACTGGTCCTGTACTGGTCCCAGTAGGTACTGGTTCAGTACTGGTCCTGCAGGGGCAGCTATAGGGTGGCTGTGGGGTGCCGGTACTGGTCCAGTACTGGTCCCGGTTGGTACTGGTCCAGTACTGGTCCAGCAGCAGCTATGGGGCGGCTGTGGGGTGCCGGTACTGGTCCCGTAGTGGTCCAGTACTGTTCCCAGTTTGGTACTGGTGTGGTACTGGTCCTACAGGGGTAGCTACGGGCAGCTGTGGGGGTGCCGGTACTGGTCCCAGTTGGTACTGGTCCAGTACTGGTCCTGCAGGGGCAGCTATAGGGCGGCTGTGTGGTGCCGGTACTGGTCCCGTACTGTTCCCAGTTGGTACTGGTCCAGTACTGGTTCCGCAGTAGCGGCTATGGGGCGGCTGTGGGGCGCCGGTACTGGTCCCGTACTGGTCCCAGTTGGTACTGGTCCAGTACTGGTTCCGCAGTAGCGGCTATGGGGTGGCTGTGGTGTGCCGGTACTGGTCCCGTACTGGTCCCAGCTGGTACTGGTCCAGTACTGGTTCTGCAGTAGTGGCTATGGGGTGGCTGTGGGGTGCCGGTACTGGTCCTGTACTGGTCCGGTACTGGTCCAGCAGCGGCTATAGGGTGGCTGAGGGGTGCCGGTACTGCTCCCAGTTAGTACTGGTGCAGTACTGGTCCTACAGAAACGGCTACAGGGCGGCTGTGGGGGTGCCGGTACTGGTCCCGGTTGGTACTGGTCCAGTACTGGTCCTGCAGGGGTGGCTACGGGGCGACTGCGGGGTGCTGGTACTGGTCCTGTACTGGTC
>CM030040.1:126381-167868 GCA_017639485.1 Pluvialis apricaria
CAAATCGGGGGATGTTTTCTGTCTTTGGGCCATTTTTCTCCCAAATCTGGGTGTGTTTTGGCCCTGTTTGGCTTTCTCGGCCCAAATCTGGGCCTGCTTTTGGCCCTTTTTGGCCAGTTTTGATCCAAATCGGGACATGGCTTGTCTATTTGGGCCCCTCTCAACCCAAATCTGGGCCTGCCTTGGCTCTTCGAAACGTTTTTGACCCCAATGGACCCATTTTGGGCCAGTTTTGACCCCGATTTTGCCACTTTTTTGTCCTTTTTTGGGCAGTTTTGAGCCAAATGAGTGCATGTTTTGGCCCTTTCTGGCCATTTTCACGCAAATGTGGGAATGCTTTTGCCCTTTATGGCCCTTTTAGCGCTGAGTTTGGGGGTGATTTTCCTTCCAGGTGGTTTTGCCCCAACTACGGGGACCCTTTCTCATTGGGAGATGGTTTTGCCCCAACTATGGGGAAGGTTTTTATCCTTCATGGCCATTTTTTGAGCCAACGTGAAGCTGCTTTGCCCTCTCTTGCCGGGTTTGCAGACATATGGGGGTGTTTTATGTTTTCAGGCCATGTTTAGCCCAAATGCGGGGAGGATTTTTCTCCTCGGGGATAATTGTGCCCCAAATCTTGGTCTTTCTCTGCATTTTGTGGCCATTTTTGCCCCAAAGCTGGGGTTGTGTTTCCCCTTTTCAGGTCCTTTAGGCAGAAATCTTGGGCCGCCGTTGCGTTTTATGGCCATTTGAACTGGTATATGAGGATGTTTTTCCCCTCTATGCCCGGTTTTGCAGCAATTCTGGGGTATTTTCGCCCGTTTAAGAGCATTTTTTTGGGGTGCAGGAGGGAGGAGGTGAGGCTGTGGCCGCTGGGGCATGCGGCCCCGCAGAGGAGGGGACTGCGCCGGGGGATTTTGTGCCCCTCTGTGTCACCGTGGGTGGTGGTAGCTGTGGTGCTTGTGGTTATCACAGTGGTGCAGAGTGTGACAAAAAGGGTGGTGGGGGCTGAGGAGGGCTCCCGGCAGCGGCTGCGCCCGGGGGGGCCTTTCCCGGGGGAGCAGCCCCCGCTTGTGCCCCCTTCCCCTTCCGGGCCCTTCCGCAGCCACAGTGGGGGTGGCTTTGCCCTTTCTCACAATTTCTTCACCACATATTGTGATTTTTTTTCCTTTTACAACCATTTTTTCCCCGAGGCTCTGCATGTTTAACCCTTTCTTGTCCATTTTTCATGAAATCTGGGGATGTTTTTCCCTCCTTTGCCAGTTTTGCCCCAAATCTGGGGTTGTTTTGACTCTTAGAACCATTTTGACCCATAACCTTGGCATGCCTTGGCCCTTTTTGGCCATTCTCATACCAAATCTGGGCATCCTTTGGCCCTTTTGGGCCATTCTCAACCCAAATCTGGGCACGCATTGCTTGTTTGGGCCATTCTTGCCCCAAATCTGGGCATGCTTTGGGTCTTAATTCCAGGTTTTTTTATCACATCTGGTCCTGTTTTGTGCCTTTTGGGGCTTTTCGACCCAAATCTGGGCATGCTTTGCATCTTCAGGCCATTCTCGACCCAAACCTCACCAAGCTTTGCCCTTTATGACCAATTATGTGCAAATCTGGGCATCTTTGGGGTCTTTGGGTCAATTGTGCCCCAAATCTTGGCATCCTTTTCCTTTTATGACCATTTTTGCCCTGAATATGGGGATATTTACCTGTCTGGGCCGTTTTTGCCTCAAATCTGGGGATACTTTTCCCTCTACAGCTCTTTATGCCTCAGATTTGGGAATGTTTTTGCCCTTTCCGTCAGCTTTGGCCCCAAAGCTGGAACCGTTTGGCACTTTCTGCCCAGTTTCTCCCCCAAATCTTGGCATTCCTCTGTCTTTTATGGACGATTAGTGCCCCAAATTTGGGGTAGTCTCGCTCTTTTTGACTAATTTTTCCCTGATCAGGAGCATTTCTCTGGGCAGGTTTTGCTGTTTGTGGTCATTTCCCCCCCCCCCCCCCCCCCCCCCCGAAATTAAGAGGCTTTTTGTATTTGTGGGTGTTTTTGGGGAGCGGGAGGGAGGAGGTGAGGCTGTGGCCGCTGGGGCGTGCGGCCCCACAGAGGAGGGGACTGCGCCGGGGGATTTTGTGCCCCTCTGTGTCACCGTGGGTGATGGTTGGGGTGGTGCTAATGCTTATCACAGTGGTGCAGAGTGTGACAAAAAGGGTGGTGGGGGCTGAGGAGGGCTCCCGGCAGCGGCTGCGCCCGGGGGGGGCCTTTCCCGGGGGAGCAGCCCCCGCTTGTGCCCCCTTCCCCTTCCGGGCCCTTCCGCAGCCACAGTGGGGATGGCTTTGCCCTTTCTGGCCATTCCTCCACGAAATATGGTCATTTTTTCCTTTTACAGCCCTTTTTTTCCCTAATTCTGAGCATGTTTTACCCCTTATTATCATTTTTTTCATGAAATCTGGGGATGTTTCCCTTATTCTCTGAATTTAGCCTCAATTCTGGGCATGCTTTGGGTCTTAATTACAGTTTTTGGTCAGATCTGGGCTTGTTTTGGGCCTTTTGGGCCTTTCTCGCCCCAAATATGGGCCTGCTTTGGCCCTTTTTGGCCATTCTCGGCCCAAACTTGGGCCTGCTTTGGCCCGTTTTGGCCATTCTTGACCCAAGTCTGGGTCTGTTTTGGCCCTTTTGGGCCTTTCTCGACCCATATCAGGGCCTGTTTTGGCCTATTTTGGTTATTCTCGGCCCAAATCTGGGCTTGTTTTGGCCCTTTTGGGCCTTTCTAGGCCCAAATCTGGGCCTGATTTGACCCTTTTTGGCCATTCTCGGCCCAAATCTGGGCCTATTTTGGCCCTTTTTGACCATTTTACACAAATCTGGGCCTGCTTTGGCCTTTTTTGGCCAGTTTTGACCCAAATCAAGGCAACGTTTACCTCTTTGGGCCCCTCTCAACCCAAGTCTGAGTATGCTTTGGCTTTTTTTTCCCTCAGATTTCACCCAAATCGTGGCCTGCTTTGGCTCTTCTAGACGTTTTCGATCCCATCAGGCTCATTTTGGGCCAGTTTTGACCTAAATTTTTGCCTGTTTTGGCCCTTTATGGCCATTTTCTCCAATCTGGGCACACCTTTGCTGTTTTTGGTCAGTTTTGGCCCAAATCTGCGCATGTTTTTCCTCTTTGGGACAGTTTTGACCCGGATCATGGATGTTTGGGGAGTTTTCCTCTTCATGGCCATTTTTGCCCCAAATATTCACATATTTTCACCTCTTTTGGCCCTTCTTACCCCAAATATTCGCATACTTTTGCCTTTTATGGCATTTTTCCCCCCAAATATTCAGATGCTTTATGCCCATTTTTACCCAAATATGGGCATTCCTCTGCCTTATATGGCCATTGTGATCCCAAATATGGCACGTTTTCCTCTTTATGGCCATTTTTGCCCCAAATATTTGCATATTTTCACCTCTTTTGGCCCTTTTTACCCCAAATATTTGGATTTTTTGCCTTTATCCCCATTTTTGACCAAATATGGGCATTTTGGTCCCAAATAGGGGTTTTTTTTTCCTCCTTATGGCCATTTTGCCCCAGATATTTACACGTCTTCACCTCTTTTGCCCATTTTTCCCCAAAATATTTGGACACTTTCCCCTTTTTTTGTCATCTTCCCCCCAAATATGGGCATTTCCCCCTCTGATGTGTCCATTTTGGTTGCAAATATAGGGGTTTTCCCCCTCTTTAGGGCCATTTTTGCCCCGAATAGTGCTGCGCTATTCCCTCTTGTTCCCTTTTCTCGCCTTTTTTCACCCATTTTTCGGTCCCGCGCCCCGAATTTTTGCGGTTCGACCCTCCGCGCCACGCGCTCCGAGGAGGTGTTAAAAACAGCAGTTTTAAACTTGTGGGATGCCCCCCAAAAGGACAAAAAACCCCCCCAGTTTGTTGTTTTTTTTTTTTTAATGTTGAGCAGAAACGGGATGAAAATGCCCCAAATTGGTTAAAAACGGGGTTTAGCTCCCAAAATTGCAGGGGTGGGGTTTTTGAACGCCGGGGCGGGGGGTCGGTGGCACCGTGACAATGCTGGTGGTATCGACGCGTGGGGCAGCGGCACCATCGTCACCGTCTCCTCCGGTAAGTCCTCGTCCCCAAACTCTTGGCGGGACAAATTTTGACCTTTTTTCCCCCAAATCGTGGCCGGGGGTGGGGGTGGGAGACCGCCACCCCCCCCTTTGGGGGGGGGGTGAGGGCCGAAAACGGGGTGAAACAGCAGTCGGTGGGTGAAAAAATGTCGGTTTTTAGGGCGTTTTATTGAGGGAAATGTCAATTTGGGGTGAAAAAAATTGATTTTGGGGGATTTTATTTTTAGGGCGGGGGGGGGCTGGGCAATTTGATGGGGAAAATGGGTCAAAAAGTCGATTTTTTGAGGGTTTTTATGGGGGGGGGGGGTATCACCCTGAGGCAGAATTGGGCAAAAAAAAATGTAATTTTAGGGACTTTTTATTTGGAAAATAATGAATTTGGAGGTTATTTGATGGTCAAAAATAGGTGAAAAAGTTGATTTTTAGGGTCTTTTTATGGGGGGGCAATTCACCCTGAGGGGATTTGATGGCAGAATTAGGCAAAAAAAGTCGATTTTAGGGTCTTTTTATTTTTATAGGGGGGGGGGAAATCACCTGTAGGCGATTTAATGGCAGATTTGGGCAGAAAAAGTTGATTTTAGGGTCTTTTTTAAGTCAAAAATAATGAATCTGGGGGCAATTTGGCAAAATTGGTGAAAAGGACCCAATTTTTCTGTAGTTTTAGGGTGTTTTGGGGGGGGGGAAATATGAAGTTTGGAGTAAGAGGCAGGTTTTGGGGATCAACCTGTGGATTTTGGGGGCCGGAAGATGGTTTTTTTGGGGGGCGGAAAACGTCATTTTCCTCCAAGGGACGATATTTAATTCAGGGGGTTTTGGGTAAAGTAGAAATAGCGATTTTTTTTCTCCCCTGAATATAATATAAATATTTATTTTTTAAAATTATTTTTCCTGGGGTTGAAATCGCTATTTTTGCGTGAAACAGGGAGGAAAAAAAATGGAATTTTAGGGCCAAAATAAGCCGCCAAAACCAAGGATTTTGCAGATTTTTGTCAGGGAGAGTTTTGACCTTTTTTTTAGTGTTTTTGTGGATATTTTTAAGTGTTTGGGGTTGGGCTCTTTTTTTTTTTTTTAATTATATATATATTTAAAAAGAAAAATATAGTGGTATTTATCTATAAAATATATAAAAATATATTTTAAAATATATTTTAAAATATATTTTAAATATATTTTTAATATCTTTTTATATATTTATGTATTTTGGACATATTGTCTATATTTTCTATATATTTTTATATATTTTATATATATTTAAATACATAATATTTTTCTAGAAAATATAGAAAATTGGATCTATTTTAATAATTAATTTTAATTTAGAAATATTTTCCGATATTATATATTTTTAATTGGAGAGACTGAATATCCAGTCTTTATGCCGTGTCCCCAAAATAGCATTTTTTGAGAGCGGCTTTGGGGCAAAAAAGCGCCCTTTTTAAAAATTAATCTGCTCAGGGAGGTTAATTAATCAGTTGGAAAATAATTAAAGAGATGCGACCTGAAATGGTGGGGGAAAATTGGGGCTAAAAGATCGTATTTTGGGGCAATATATTGAGACTTAAATTTCGGGGTTAAACTCCCCGAATTTGGGTCTCTGTGAAAGTTCAGCTTATTAATTCAGGCGGCAATAATGATTTAATGTTTAATTAATCATTAATTAGGAAAATGGTCAATTTTCAGCAGGGACTGGAGGAAGGAGGAGTTTTCTCCCCCCTCTTTTTGGCCAATTATTGTGAATTTTATACCTTCCTTGGGTTATATATATTTTGGGTGAAAAAAGTGGGGGTTTGGGGCAGTTGAGGGAAAAATAGTGATTTTTTTTATGGGAGGGGGCGGGTTGTTCAAAAATCGGAATTAAAAACAGGTCGAAAAGGCAGAAATTGAGGTTTTTGAGAAACAGAAAGGGGGAAAATCCATTTTCTTGCCTTTGTTAATGAAGTTTTAGGGCTAATTAAGCATTTTTGAGGGATGATACGAGGAATTTGTCCAAATTTGGGCGATTATGTGGGGGTTTTAATTTTTTTTTGCCCCCCTTGTGAGGAAAACTTTAATTCTTGCCGAAACGGGGGCGGAGCTGACAAATTTCATGATTTTTTAAGGGCTTTGACCCCCCCAAATTGGGATTTTTGGAGGCGGATGTTGTTACTTGAGGGGAAATTAAATATATATAATATATATAAAAATATCATATTTTGATATATCGTCTTTTATATAGCGCATATCAAAATATGACACATAAAAAGATTTAATTTTGAAAAGCGGCAAATATAGAAAATGTTATGTGCATAAAGTGTTAAATCCAATTTTAAAATATACTATATTAAATATCTAAAATATCGACTATATCAAATATTAATTTTCTAAAAAGTTCGGATTTATAAAATTTCGGATATATAAAATTTCGGGTATATAAACTTTAATTTCGACGATTTTTAAAAGATTGGACGTCGTTAAAATATTAAGGTATATCAAAGCTATTAAAGACATTTAAATTATTGGATAGATCCAAAAATATTAAATATCCGAAAATATGAAAAAATATTACAAATATAAAAATATGGAAAAGATTAAAAATATTTTAAAATATTAAAAATATAAAAAATATTAAAAATATTTAAAATATTTTAAAATATTACAATATTAAAAATATTAAAAATAGTAAGAATATAAAAATACCAAAAAATATCAAAAAAATATCAAAAAAGTATCAAAAAATATCAAAAAATGTGAATTATAGAAAAAATTGCACCAAAATCCGCATCGAAATATATATTATATATATTTAAAAACTTCAGAATTTTTCAATTTGGGGCTCTCACATTCTCCCAACGTTGCAGTTTTTCGCCCACCCAAATTATCGCCTTTTTTGGGGTATTTTGGCACTTTTTTGGGAGGCGGTAAAAATTGACGACAGCCCAAAGGCTGGAAAAAAAAAAAACCCAAAACCCTAAATTAATGAAATCTAAAAGTTATATTTTTTTTCGCAGGGGTTCTTAGGCCCCGAAATGGAGGATTTGGGAGCCGCAGGTGGCAGCTGCGCTTGTTTGCGCCTAAAATTGCCCAAAATAGCTGAGTTTCGGTTTCGAAAACAGCAAAAAAAGGAGAAGTGGGGTTTTTTAGTTTTTTTTTCCCATTTCCTCTTTTTTTTTTTTTTTGCATGAAAAATGAGGGTTTCTGTTAAAAATAACCCCATTCCGGCCCAAAAAACAACACCTGGGGTGGGGGTGGCGGGGAAAAAATACCTCCCCCCCTTTTTTTTTTTGGCGGGGAAAGAGCAGTTTTGGGGTGAATTCAGGCAGTTTTGGGCAAAGCGAGGGTTTTTCAGCCGAGGGATTTAAACGAGAGGGTTTTAATTTTGGGGGGGAAAAGTCAAATTTTTAGGGGGGGGAAAAAAAGTCAATTATTGAATTCTACTAAAGAGAGAGATCTTAAGATTTTTCGACATTAAATTTATGTGTTAATATATTAATTATTAGATTTTAACAAATTAATTTGTCGATAAGAATATAGCGATAAATCAAAAAAGATAATTCAATATTTCTTTAAATGATTTCTCTATTAATATGTCGATAAATTAATGTGCCGATAATTCAGTATAGCGATAATTTAATCTATTTATTAATGTGTCGATAATTTAATATAGCGATAATTTAACATAGCGATAATTTAATCTATTAATTTGTCGATGAATTAATATAGCGATAATTTATGTATCAATCTCTCGATAAATTAATATATCGATAAATTAATATATCGATAATTTAATCTCTCGATAATTTAATCTCTTTATCAATCTGTCGATGAATTAATATATCGATAATTTAATATATCTATAAATTAATCTCTTTATCAATCTCTCAATGAATTAATATGTCGATAAATTAATTTATCGATAATTTAATATATCGATAGTTTAATCTATTCGTCAATCTGTGGGTGAATTAATATCTCGATAAATTAATATCTCGATAATTTAATATCTCCATAATTTAATCTATTTCTCATTCTGTCGGTGAATTAATAAGGCGATAAATTAATAGATTGCTGTATTAATACACCGATAACTTAATCCACCAATTAATTAGGACGGAGATATTAAATTATAGATATATTAATCGGGAATTTGCTATATCGGTTAATTAATATATCGACAAATTAATATAGCGACAAATTAGTATATCGGCAATTTAATATATCGGCAAATTAATAACGATTGATTAATATCAAGACAAATTAACTGGTCTAATTATAGAGAAGGACTTAATTAATTTTAATTAGATGGGATCTCCAGAATCTTTGCATTCTCAATCTATTAGTTAAATAATTAGACCTCTCTCTATTAATTGATTAGGTGGGGTCGGCTTTCAAACCTTTATTAAGGCCCCCTTAAGAAGCTCCCATTAATTAATCACCCCAGCTCATTAGCCACGCGGCAGTTAATTAAGTCTTGGAGTGGGGCAAGATCTCATTTATATTTTGATTTATTTTCACTAATTAAGGGGGGGGTTTAATGGGGTTGGGAGTTGCAGCAGAGGCATTTAAGGGTTAATTACCGTTAATTACGGGCTGGGTTCCTAATTAGCGTAACGCGGTTCATTACAAAGAGGAGCGGTCGCACGGTGGGGGGCATTAATTGCAGTAGCTGCCTTAATTGAGCTAATTAGGGGCAGTAATCGGGCTAATTAAGGGGAGAAATGGCACTAATTGAGGGCGGTAATTGTCTTAATTGCCGTGGATGCCTTAAATGGGTTGGTTGCACCCGCAGCCCCAGTGCCGGAACTGGTGCTGGACTGGTCCCAGTTGGTCCCAGTGTCGGTACTGGTGCGGTACTGGTGCTGTGGGGCAGCTGTGGGGCAACTGGTGCTGGTCCCAGTATGGGGCACCTGGTACTGGTGCGGTACTGGTCCCGTACTGGTCCAGCAGCGGCTACGGGGCGGCTGTGGGGTGCCGGTACTGGTCCCGTACTGGTCCAGCAGCGGCTACGGGGCGGCTGTGGGGTGCCGGTACTGGTCCCGTACTGGTCCCAGTTGGTACTGGTCCTGTACTGGTTCTGCAGGGGCAGCTATAGGGCGGCTGTGGGGCGCCGGTACTGTTCCAGTACTGTTCCCAGTTGGTACTGGTCCAGTACTGGTTCTGCAGGGGTAGCTACAGGGTGGCTGTGGGGTGCTGGTACTGGTCCCAGTAGGTACTGGTCCTGGAGGGGTAGCTATGGGGCGGCTGTGGGGTGCCGGTACTGGTCCCGTACTGGTCCAGTACTGGTCCCAGTAGGTACTGGTCCAGTACTGGTCCTACAGAAGCGGCTACAGGGCGGCTGTGGGGCACCGGTACTGGTCCAGTACCGTTCCCAGTTGGTACTGGTCCGGTACTGGTTCTATAGGGATAGCTATAGGGCGGCTGTGGGGTGCCGGTACTGGTCCCATACTGGTCCCAGTTGGTACTGGTCCTGTACTGGTTCCGCAGTAGTGGCTACGGGGCGGCTGTGGGGTGCCGGTACTGGTCCAGTACTGGTCCCGGTTGGCACTGGTCCAGTACTGGTCCTGCAGGGTAGCTACGGGGCGGGTGTGGGGTGCCAGTACTGGTCCTGTACTGGTTCCAGTATGTACTGGTCCTGCAGGGGTAGCTATAGGGTGGCTGTGGGGCGCCGGTACTGGTCCAGTACTGGTCCCGGTTGGTACTGGTCCAGTACTGGTCCAGCAGCAGCTATGGGGCGGCTGTGGGGTGCCGGCACTGGTCCCGTAGTGGTCCAGTACTGTTCCCAGTTGGTACTGGTGTGGTACTGGTCCTACAGGGGTAGCTACGGGGCAGCTGTGGGGTGCCGGTACTGGTCCCAGTTGGTACTGGTCCAGTACTGGTCCTGCAGGGGCAGCTATAGGGCAGCTGTGTGGTGCCGGTACTGGTCCAGTACTGTTCCCAGTTGGTACTGGTCCAGTACTGGTTCCGCAGTAGCGGCTATGGGGTGGCTGTGGGGCGCCGGTACTGGTCCCGTACTGGTCCCAGCTGGTACTGGTCCAGTACTGGTTCCGCAGTAACGGCTATGGGGTGGCTGTGGGGTGCCGGTACTGGTCCCGTACTGGTTCCAGTAGGTACTGGTCCTGCAGGCGTGGCTATTGGGCGGCTGTGGGGTGCCGGTACTGGTCCTGTACTGGTCCCAGCTGGTACTGGTCCAGTACTGGTTCTGCAGTAGTGGCTATGGGGTGGCTGTGGGGCCCCGGTACTGGTCCCGTACTGGTCCCAGTTGGTACTGGTCCAGTACTGGTTCTGCAGTAGCAGCTATGGGGTGGCTGTGGGGTGCCGGTACTGGTCCTGTACTGGTCCGGTACTGGTCCAGCAGCGGCTATAGGGTGGCTGAGGGGTGCCGGTACTGCTCCCAGTTAGTACTGGTGCAGTACTGGTCCTACAGAAACGGCTACAGGGCGGCTGTGGGGTGCCGGTACTGGTCCCGGTTGGTACTGGTCCAGTACTGGTCCTGCAGGGGTGGCTACGGGGCGACTGCGGGGTACTGGTACTGGTCCTGTACTGGTCCCAGCTGGTACGGGTCCAGTACTGGTTCCGCAGTAGCGGCTATGGGGCGGCTGTGGAGTGCCATTACTGGTCCTGTACTGGTCCTGGTTGGTACTGGTCCGGTACTGGTTCTGCAGGGGTGGCTGTGGGGCGCCGGTACTGGTCCAGTACTGTCACCAGTTGGTACTGGTCCTGTACTGGTTCTGCAGGGGCAGCTATAGGGCAGCTGTGGGGTGCCGGTACTGGTCCTACAGAAGCGGCTACAGGGCAGCTGTGGGGCCCCGGTACTGGTCCAGTACTGTTCCCAGTTGGTACTGGTCCAGTACTGGTCCTACAGAAATGGCTACGGGGCGGCTGTGGGTGCCAGTACTGGTCCAGTACTGTTCCCAGTTGGTACTGGTTGAGTACTGGTCCTATAGAAGCGGCTATGGGGCAGCTGTGGGGTGCCAATACTGGTCCCAGTTGGTACTGGTGCAGTACTGGTTCGGCAGTAGCGGCTATGGGGGGGCTGTGGGGTGCCCGTACTGGTCCCGTACTGGTCCCAGTTGGTACTGGTCCTGCAGGCGTAGCTATGGGGCGGCTGTGGGGTGCCCGTACTGGTCCTGTACTGGTCCCAGTTGGTACTGGTCCTGCAGAAGTGACTATAGGTTGTCTGTGGGGTGCTCGTACTGTTCCCAGTTGGTACTGGTCCAGTACTGGTTCCGCAGAAGCTGCTATGGGGTGGCTCTGGGGTGCCGGTACTGGTCCCAGTTGGTACTGGTGCAGTACTGGTTCTACAGAAGCAGCTATGGGGGGGCTGTGGGGTGCTCGTACTGGTCCAGTACTGGTCCCAGTTGGTACTGGTCCTGCAGGGGCAGCTATGGGGCGGCTGTGGGGTGCTGGTACTGGTCCTGTACTGGTCCCAGTTAGCACTGGTCCGTTACTGGTCCTGCAGAAGCAGCTATGGGGCAGCTGTGGGGTGATCTTACTGTTCCCAGTTGGTACTGGTTTGGTACTGGTCCTGCAGAAGTAGTTATGGGGCGGCTGTGGGGTACCTGTACTGGTCCATTACTATTCCCAGTTAGCACTGGTCCGTTACTGGTCCTGCAGAAGCAGCTATGGGGCAGCTATGGGGTGCTCATACTGGTCCCAGTTGGTACTGGTCCTGCAGTAGCGGCTATGGGGCATCTGTGGAGTGCCATTACTGGTCCTGTACTGGTCCCAGTTGGTACGGGTCCACTACTGGTTCCGCAGAAGCTGCTATGGGGTGGCTCTGGGGTGCCGGTACTGGTCCCAGTTGGTACTGGTGCAGTACTGGTTCTACAGAAGCAGCTATGGGGGGGCTGTGGGGCGCTCGTACTGGTCCAGTACTGGTCCCAGTTGGTACTGGTCCTGCAGGGGCAGCTATGGGGCGGCTGTGGGGTGCTGGTACTGGTCCTGTACTGTTCCCAGTTAGCACTGGTCCGTTACTGGTCCTGCAGAAGCAGCTATGGGGCAGCTGTGGGGTGATCTTACTGTTCCCAGTTGGTACTGGTTTGGTACTGGTCCTGCAGGGGTAGCTATGGGGCAGCTGTGGGGTGCTCATACTGGTCCCAGTTGGTACTGGTGCAGCAGAATCAGCTATGGGGCGGCTGTGGGGTGCCGGTACTGGTCCCAGTTGGTACTGGTCCTGTACTGGTTCTGCAGGGGTGGCTACGGGGTGGCTGTGGGTTGCTTGTACTCATCCCATCTGGTACTGGTCCCATACTGGTCCTGTAGTCCTTGCCCCAAAGAGGTTCAATTTGTGCCCAAACAGGGGTTTCTTTGCCCAAAAAGCCCATTTTTGCGCCCAAATGGGGTTCCTTTCCCCAAAAATGCCCATTTTTGCCCCCAAACGGGGGTTCCTTTACCCCAAAATGTTAATTTTGCACCCAAATGGGGTTTCTTTGCCCAAAAATGCCAATTTTTGCACCCAAATAGTGGGTTCTCTGCCCAAAAATGCTGATTTTTGCACCCAAATGGGGGTTCCTTTTCCCAAAAATGCCCATTTTTACCCCCAAACGGGGGTTCCTTTACCCAAAAATATTCAATTTGCACCCAAATGGGGTTTCTTTATCCAAAAATTCTGATTTTTGCAGCCAAACGGGGGTTTCTTTCCCCCAAAATGCCAATTTTTGCACCCAAATAGTGGGTTCTCTGCCCAAAACTGCCCATTTTTGCCCCAAATGGCGGTTCCTTTCCCCAAAAATATTCAATTTGCACCCAAATGGGGTTTCTTTACCCAAAAATGTTCAATTTGCCCCCAAACGGGGGCTCCTTTACCCCAAAAATGCCCATTTTGCCGCCAAACGGGGATTCCTTTCCCAAAAAATGCCCATTTTTACCCCTAAACGGGGGCTCCTTTACCCAAAAAATGCCCATTTTGCCGCCAAACGGGGATTCCTTTACCCAAAAATGCCCATTTTTACCCCCAAACGGGGGTTCCTTTACCCAAAAATATTCAATTTGCACCCAAATGGGGTTTCTTTACCCAAAAATGCCCATTTTTACCCCCAAACGGGGGTTCCTTTACCCAAAAATATTCAATTTGCACCCAAATGGGGTTTCTTTACCCAAAAATGCCCATTTTTACCCCCAAATGGGGGGTTTCTTTACCCAAAAATGCCCATTTTTACCCCCAAACGGGGGTTCCTTTACCCAAAAATATTCAATTTGCACCCAAATGGGGTTTCTTTACCCAAAAATGCCCATTTTTACCCCCAAATGGGGGGTTCCTTTACCCAAAAATGCCCATTTTTGCCCCCAAACTGGGGTTCCTTTACCCAAAAAAATGTTCAATTTGCCCCCAAACGGGGGTTCCTTTACCCAAAAATTCCAATTTTTGCCCCCAAACGGGGATCCCTTTCCCCCAAAAATGCCCATTTCCCCCCCCCCAAACCGGGACTTTCCCCCCCTCCCTGCGCCGCCCCTTTTCCCCCTGCGCCGCCGCCGCCCTCTCTCCGCGCCCTCACCCCCAAAACCCCCTCATATCCCCCCCCCAAAAAAAACACCTCTCCCTCCTTCCCCCCCCCCCCTCCCTCCCTCCTTCCAGAAGGTTCTCGGGCCCCCGACCTCTTCCCGGTGGCCGCCTGCGGCTCGCGGCCGGCGGCCCAGAGCCTCTACTCGGTGGCCTGCCTGGCGCTGGGCTTCGTCCCCGACGACCTCGCCTTCTCCTGGACCGACTCCGCCAACCGCAGCCTCACCGCCGGCGCCGTGACCTTCCCCTCCGCCCCCCTGGCCGGCCGCCACGCCGCCGCCAGCCACCTGGCCCTGCCGCTAGCCCAAGGCAAAAGCCTGCAGCCCTTCTACTGCCGCGCTCGACACCCGGCCGGCACACGAGTGGTGGAGGTCTCCAACCCCGGTGAGTGCCCCGTCGCATTTTTTCCACATCTCCCCCTATCTCCCTTTCCCCCCGTCCCCCCACGCCGCGCTCCTCCTGCGGCCGCGGGACGGCGCTGCGGCTGCATCCTTCCCTGAGCATCCCCGCTGTGGCTGCGGCCTTCCCCGAGCATCCCACTGCGGCTGCGGCCTTCCCCGAGCATCCCACTGCGGCTGCATCCTACTGTGGATGTGTCCCCGCTGCGGCTGCGGCCTTCCCCGAGCATCCCCGCTGTGGCTGCATCCTTCCCCGAGCATCCCCGCTGTGGCTGCGGCCTTCCCCGAGCATCCCACTGCGGCTGCATCCCACTGTGGATGTGCCCCGCTGCGGCTGCGGCCTTCCCCGAGCATTCCCACTGCGGCTGCGGCCTTCCCCGAGCATCCCACTGCGGCTGCATCCCACTGTGGATGTGCCCCACTGTGGCTGCGGCCTTCCCCGAGCATCCCACTGTGGCTGCATCCTTCCCCGAGCATCCCACTGTGGCTGCATCCTTCCCCGAGCATCCCACTGTGGCTGCATCCTTCCCTGAGCATCCCACTGCAGCTGCATCCCACTGTGGATGCACCCCGCTGCGGCTGCGGCCTTCCCTGAGCATCCCCGCTGCGGCTGCATCCTTCCCTGAGCATCCCACTGCGGCTGCATCCCACTGTGGATGCGTCCCGCTGCGGCTGCGGCCTTCCCCGAGCATCCCCGCTGCGGCTGCGGCCTTCCCCGAGCATCCCCGCTGCGGCTGCGGCCTTCCCCGAGCATCCCACTGCGGCTGCATCCTACTGTGGATGTGTCCCCGCTGCGGCTGCGGCCTTCCCCGAGCATCCCACTGCAGCCATATCCTTCCCCGAGCATCCCCGCTGCGGCTGCATCCTTCCCTGCGTATCCCACTGCGGCCGCATCCCACTGTGGATGCGTCCCGCTGCAGCTGCGGCCTTCCCCGAGCATCCCACTGTGGCCGCATCCCACTGTGGATGCGTCCCACTGTGGCTGCGGCCTTCCCCGAGCATCCCACTGCAGCCATATCCTTCCCCGAGCATCCCCGCTGCGGCCTTCCCTGAGCATCCCACTGCGGCCGCATCCCACTGTGGATGCGTCCCGCTGCAGCTGCGGCCTTCCCCGAGCATCCCACTGCGGCCGCATCCCACTGTGGATGCGTCCCACTGCGGCTGTGGCCTTCCCCGAGCATCCCCACTGCGGCTGCGGCCTTCCCTGAATATCCCGCTGCGGCTGCATCCCACTGTGGATGCGTCCCGCTGCGGCCTTCCCTGAGCATCCCAGAGCTGTGGCCGCATCCCAGCGCCGCATCCCACTGCGGCCGCATCCTTCCCTGAGCATCTCAGAGCTGCAGCCGCATCCCAGAGCCTCATCCCGCTGCGGCTGCATCCTTCCCAGAGCTGTGGCCGCATCCCAGAGCTGTGGCCATGTCCCAGCGCCGCATCCCAGCGCCGCGGCCGCATCCTTCCCCGAGCATCCCAGCGCCGCGGCCGCATCCTTCCCCCGACCACCCCAGAGCTGCGGCCGCACCCCAACGCCGCATCCCGCCGCGGCCGCATCCTTTCCCCTTTCCCCTCCTTTCAACCCTCCTTTATTTTTTTTTGGGGGGGGTCTTCTCCGGCCGCTCGCCCCGTTCACCGCCGCCACCAGGCCCCGGCCCCTTCGCCCCCGTCGTCACCCTGCACCCGCCGTCCCGCGAGGACTTCGAGGGACCCTACCGCAACTCCAGCCTCCTCTGCCAGATCCGCAGCCCCCGGGGGGCGCCCGCCGAGCCCCGCTGGCTCAAGAACGGTCACCCTTTCCGCCAGGGGGTCACCACCGAAGGGTCGGTGGCCGAGGGCGACGGCGCTTACCTCACCAACAGCCGGGCCGCCGTCACCGAAGCCGAGTGGGACGCCGGCACCGTCTACACCTGCCAAGTGGGCGACGAGTTGAGGAACACCAGTAAAGCGCTGGAGTGCGGCTGTAAGTGAGGTCCACCACCGGTGGTGGTGGTGGTGGTGGTGGTGGGGTGGTTTTGGTGGCGACGGCGCCAAACCCGCTCAACCATCTTGCAGACGACCGGCCGGCCGGCGGCGAGGAGATCGCGGTGCGGGTGGTGCCCCCGGTCTTCGCCGACATCTTCAAGGACAAAGTGGCCAAGCTGACGTGCAAAGTGGCCAACCTGCCCGGCGCGGAGGGTTTGGTCGTCTCCTGGTGGAAGGAGAACGGGGAGAAACTGGAGACCAAGACGTTGCCGCAGGTCCTGCAACCCAACGGGCTCTTCGGCGTGGAAGGGGTGGCCAGCGTCTGCGCCGACGAGTGGGACAAGGGGGAGGTCTACACCTGTAAGGTCACCCACCCCGAGCTCCTCTTCCCCGCCGAGGTGAAGCTGCAGAAGACCCCCAGTAAGTGTGGGGTGGGGTGGGGGAAATGGGGGCGATCGCATCGCCGATTTTGGGGGGAATTCGGTGGAAAATGGGGGCGATTGCATCACAAATTTTGAGGGATATGGGGGGGAAAATGGGTGCAATCACGTCAGTGACTTTTTGGGGGATTTGGAGGAAAATGGGTGCGATCGCATCACCAATATTTGGGGGAAAATGGGTGTGATCGCATCACAAATTTTGGGGGGAAAATGGGGGCAATCGCATCACCGATTTTTTTGGAATTTGGGGGAAAATGGGGGCGATCGCATCACCAATATTTGGGGATTTGGGGGAAAATGGGGGCGATCACATCACAGATTTTTTTGGAATTTGGGGGAAAATGGGGGCGATCGCATCATGAATTTTTGGGGGATTCGGGGGAAAATGGGGGCGATCACATCACCAATATTTGGGGGAAAATGGGGGTGATCGCATCACCAATATTTGGGGGATTTGGGGGAAAATGGTGGCAATCGCATCACCAATATTTGGGGATTTGGGGGAAAATGGGTGTGATCGCATCACAAATTTTTGGGGAAAATGGGGGCAATCACATCACCAATATTTTGGAATTTGGGGGAAAATGGGGGCAATCGCATCACCAATATTTGGGGATTTGGGGGAAAATGGGTGTGATCGCATCACAAATTTTTGGGGAAAATGGGGGCAATCACATCACCAATATTTTGGAATTTGGGGGAAAATGGGGGCGATTGCATCATGAATTTTTGGGGAAAATGGGGGCAATCACATCACCAATATTTTGGAATTTGGGGGAAAATGGGGGCGATCGCATCACCAATATTTGGGGATTTGGGGGAAAATGGGTGCGATCTCATCACAGATTTTTTTGGAATTTGGGGGAAAATGGGGGCGATCGCATCACCAATATTTGGGGATTCAGGGGAAAATGGGGGCGATCGCATCACCAATATTTGGGGGAAAATGGGGGCGATCACATCACCAATATTTGGGGATTCGGGGGAAAATGGGGGCGATCGCATCACCAATATTTGGGGGAAAATGGGGGCGATCACATCACCAATATTTGGGGATTCGGGGGAAAATGGGGGCAATCGCATCACCAATATTTGGGGGAAAATGGGGGCGATCGCCTCACCAATATTTGGGGATTTGGGGGAAAATGGGTGTGATTGCATCACAAATTTTTGGGGAAAATGGGGGCAATCGCATCGCTGATTTTTGGGAATTCGGTGGAAAATGGGGGCGATTGCAACACCACTATTTGGGGGAAAATGGGGGCGATCGCCTGACCAATATTTGGGGATTTTAAGGGAAAATGGGGGCGATCGCATCACAGATTTTTTTTGAATTTGGGGGAAAATGGGTGCGATCGCATCATGAATTTTGGGGGGAAATGGGGGCGATTGCATCGCGAATTTTGGGGGAAAATGGGTGCAATTGCATCCCAACCGCAGGAAATTGATGCGAGTGCACCATTATTTCCTCTGAATCTGAGGAAATCGATGTAATTGCACTGTTATTTCCTCCCGATGCGAGGAAATCGATGCAGTTGCAGCATTATTTCCCCCAAATCCGAGGAAAATGATGCGATCGCACCATTATTTCCTCCCAATCTGAGGAAAATGATGTGATTCCACCATTTCTTTTTGCTAAATCCAAGGAAATCGATGTGATCGCACCGTTATTTCCTCCTGATCCGAGGAAATTGATAAGATTCCACCATTTCTTTTTGCTAAATCTGAGGAAATCGATGCGATCGCACTGCTATTCCCTCCAAATCTGAGGAGATTGATGCGATTGCACCGTTATTTCCTCCAAATCCGAGGGAATCGATGCAGTTACACTTATTTCATCTAAATCTGAGGAAATCGATACGATCGCACCATTATTTCCTCCAAACCCGAGGAAAATGATGCGATTGCACTGCTATTTCATCCAAATCCAAGGAAATCGGTGCGATTCCACCATTTTTTTGCTAAATCCGAGGAAATCGGTGCGATCGCACCGCTATTTCGTCCAAACCCGAGGAAATCGGTGCGATCGCACCGCTATTTCGTCCAAACCCGAGGAAATTGGTGCGATCGCACCGCTATTTCGTCCAAACCTGAGGAAATTGGTGCGATCGCACCGCTATTTCGTCCAAACCTGAGGAAATTGGTGCGATTCCACCATTTCTTTTTGCTAAATCCAAGGAAATTGATGTGATCGCACCTTTCTTTCCTCCTGATCCAAGGAAATCAATGCGATCGCACCATTATTTCCTCCCGATCCAAGGAAATCAATGTGATTGCACCATTATTTCCTCCCGATCCGAGGAAATTGATGTGATTCCACCATTTCTTTTTGCAAAATCCGAGGAAATCGATGCGACCGCACCGTTATTTCCTCCCGATCCGCGGAAACCGATGTGATCGCACCTTTCTTTCCTCCAAATCCGAGGAAATCGATGCGATCGCACCATTATTTCCTCCCGATCCGAGGAAATCGATGCGATTCCACCATTTCTTTTCGCGAAATCCGAGGAAATCGATGCCATCGCACCCGTTACTTCCGCAAAACTGCCAGAAGGGCACCCAATCCCACCGTATCCCTCCTTTTTTTTTGGGGGGGGCAAATCCCCTTTCCTCACGGGTTTTGCCCTTCCTCCCCCCCATTCCAAAACCAAACCATCCACCCCCTCCGCCCTCTTTTTTTTTTCCGCAGGCCGCGACGCCAAAGCCCCCTCCATCTACGTCTTCCCCCCTCCCGCCGAGCAGCTCGCCATGCACGAAACCGCCACCCTCACCTGCCTGGTGAAAGGTTTCAACCCACCCGACCTCTTCGTCCGGTGGCTCCGCAACGGCGAAACCCTCCCGGCCGCCGCCGCCGTCACTTTACCCCCCGTGGCCGAAACGCAAAGCCCCCTCACCTACTTCACCTACAGCTCGCTGACGGTCGCCGGCGAAGATTGGGGCGCCGGCAACGTCTTCACGTGCCTGGTGGGCCACGAGCAGATCCCGCTGCAGGTGGCCCAGAAATCGGTGGACAAAGCTTCGGGTAAACCCACCTCCGTCAACGTCTCCCTGGTGCTCTCCGACGCCGCCAGCGCCTGCTACTAAACCCCTCCTTCCCTCGTATTTTTTTTTTTTTTTTTAAGGGTTTTTGGTGGATTTTTGTCGGGTTTGGGGTTCGTGTTTGTTTTTTTTTTTTTTTTCTTCCCCTGTTATACGACGCATCCGGAACGCAACCCCTCCCCCCCCCCCAGAAACACTCCCCCTTAAAAAAAAAAAAAAAAACCAACAAAAAAAAATAAGCAAAAAAATCGACTTTTTATGAAAAAAAAAACACAAAAAGAAGCGCCGCCACGCCCCATTTTTTTTTAGTTTTTTGATTTTTTTTTCTTTTTGTTTTTTTTTTTTTTGCTTTGTTTTGGTTTTTTTTTTCCAGCATTAATTTTGGTGGTGTTGCGTTGAGGGTGGGGAATTTGGGAGGGGAAGGGGGACGGAGGGGATGGTGGTGATGCGGCGCTGCCTTCCCGCGGCTCTCCTCTCTGTTGAAGGGACGAAGAGGAGGAGGGTGGGAGGGGGAGGGAGGGAGGTACGGGGGGGTTTCTTGGGGCGGTGGCGGTGGCCGCCTCTCGCAATTGCGGCTGCCGCAGCGGCTTGCAAGCGTCCCCCTCTTGCCGCATCCCTCGGAAGCGACCTCCTCTTGCTGCATTCCCTTGCGAGCTGCATCCTTCTGCAGGCATCTGCGTCCTCCTCTTCGTGCTGCGTCCTCCTCTTCTTGCTGCGTCCTCTTCTTGCTGCGTCCTCTTGCGAGCATCTGCCTCTTGCGTCCCCTTGCAAGCTGCGTCCTTCTGCGGGCGACCTCCTCTTGCGTCTTCTCGCTGCATCCCCCTCTTGCCGCATCCCTCAGAAGCGACCTCCTCTTGCCGCGTCCCCTTGCGAGCTGCATCCTTCTGCAGGCATCCGCCTCTCTCCTCTTCGTGCTGCGTCCTCCTCTTCGTGCTGCGTCCTCCTCTTCGTGCTGCGTCCTCCTCTTCGTGCTGCGTCCTCCTCTTCGTGCTGCGTCCTCCTCTTCGTGCTGCGTCCTCTTGCGAGCATCTGCCTCTTGCATCCCCTTGCAAGCCGCATCCTTCTGCGGGCGACCTCCTCTTGCATCTTCTTGCTGCGTCCCCTTCTTGCTGCGTCCCCTTCTTGCTGCGTCCCCTTCTTGCTGCGTCCCCTTCTTGCTGCGTCCTCTTGCATCCCCTTGCAAGCCACGTCCTTCTGCGGGCGACCTCCTCTTGCGTCTTCTCGCTGCATCCCCCTCTTGCCGCATCCCTCAGAAGCGACCTCCTCTTGCCGCGTCCCCTTGCGAGCTGCATCCTTCTGCCGGCATCTGCCTCTTGCATCTTCGTGCTGCGTCCTCCCCTTCGTGCTGCGTCCTCCCCTTCGTGCTGCGTCCTCCCCTTCGTGCTGCGTCCTCCCCTTCGTGCTGCGTCCTCCCCTTCGTGCTGCGTCCTCCCCTTCGTGCTGCGTCCTCCCCTTCGTGCTGCGTCCTCCCCTTCGTGCTGCGTCCTCTTACGAGCGTCTGCCTCTTGAATCTTCTCGCCGCATCCCTCGGAAGCGACCTCCTCTTGCCGCGTCCCCTTGCAAGCTGCATCCTTCTGCAGGCATCCGCCTCTCTCCTCTTCTTGCTGCGTCCTCCTCTTCTTGCTGCGTCCTCCTCTTCTTGCTGCATCCTCTTGCGAGCATCTGCCTCTTGCGTCCCCTTGCAAGCCGTGTCCTTCTGCGGGCGACCTCCTCTTGCGTCTTCTCGCTGCATCCCCCTCTTGCTGCATCCCCTGGAAGCGATCTCGTCTCGCTGCATCCCCTTGCGAGCTACATCCTTCTGCAAGCGACCTCCTCTTGCTGCGTCTTCTCGCTGCATCCCCCTCTCGCTGCATCCCCTTGCAGGCCGCATCCTTCTGCAGGCGATGTCCCCTCGCTGCGTCCCCTCGAAGTGACCTCCCCTGGCTGCAATCCCCCTCTTGCCGCATCTTCTTGCAAGCGTCGGCCTCTTGCATGCGCTTGCTGCACCCCCTTGCAAGATGCAGCATTGCCTCTTGCATCCCCTTGCGAGCCGCGGTGTTCTGCATCCCGCCTCCCGCCGCATCCACCTCTTGCATCCCCTTGGAGCGACCCCCCCTCTTTCTGCATCCCCCCCTTGCACCCCGCTCTGCCCTCCCCCTGCGTCTTCTTCCCTGCGTCCTCCTCTTGCAGCCGTCCCCCTCCTCCCTTCGCTGCGACCCCCGGGGCCGTCGCACGCACCCTCCTCTCGCCGCATCCCCTTGCAATGCGTCCCCTGCACCGTCCTTTGCTGCGCCGGCCCCTGGCAGCACCCTCTGGGCGCGCAGCGCTCCTCTCGCACCGTTTGCCGCATCCCCTCGCATGCACCGGCCCCTTGAGTGCGCCATCCTCTTGCTGCACCCATTTGCACCCTCCTCTTGCAGCGTCCTCTTGCGTGCAGCGTCCCCTGGCTGCGTCGCCCATGCGTGCGGCGTCCCCTGGCTGCATCCCCCGTGCATGCAGTGTCCCCTGGCTGCATCCCCCTTGTATGCGACATCCCCTGGCTGCATGCACGGGGCATGCAGCATCCCCTGGCTGCATCCCTGTGCATGCAGCGTCCCCTGGCTGCGTCCCCTCTGCATGCGGCATCCCCTGGCTGCATCCCCCTTGCGTGCGGCGTCCCCTGGCTGCGTCGCCCATGCGTGCGGCGTCCCCTGGCTGCATCCCCCGTGCATGCAGTGTCCCCTGGCTGCATCCCCCTTCTATGCGACGTCCCCTGGCTGCGTCCCCCTTGTGTGCAGCGTCCTCTGGCTGCATGCACGGGGCATGCAGCATCCCCTGGTTGCATCCCCTGTGCATGCAGCGTCCCCTGGCTGCATGCCCTCTGCATGCGGCGTCCCCTGGCTGCGTCCCCCTTGCATGCAGCGTCCGCAGCGTCCTCTGGCTGCATCTCCCGTGCGTGCAGCGTCCCCTGGCCGCATGTACAGGGCATGCGGCGTCCCCTTGCTGCGTTCCCCGTGCATGCAGCATCTTCTGGCTGCGTCCCCTCTGCATGCGGCGTCCCCTGGCTGCATCCCCCTTGCATGCAGCGTCCGCAGCGTCCTCTGGCTGCATCTCCCGTGCGTGCAACATCCTCTGGCTGCATCCCCCGTGCGTGCAGTGTCCCCTGGCTGCATCCCCCTTGTATGCGACGTCCCCTGGCTGCATCCCCCTTGTGTGCAGCGTTCTCTGGCTGCATGCACGGGGCATGCAGTGTCCCCTGGCTGCGTCCCCTCTGCATGCGGCGTCCCCTGGCTGCATCCCCCTTGCATGCAGCATCCGCAGCGTCCTCTGGCTGCATCTCCCGTGCGTGCAGCGTCCTCTGGCTGCATGCACGGGGCATGCAGCATCCCCTCGCTGCATTCCCCGTGCATGCGGCGTCCCCTCACTGCATCCCACTCGCATGCACCATCCCCTTGCACCCCCTGCCAGCAGCTGCAGCCGCACCACCACCACCACCACCACCACCACCACCCCCCGCCCCCAAATTCTGCCAAATTCGCTCTTTTTTTGGCGGGGGGGGGGGGGGGGGGGGGAGGGGAAATGCGCCCCGCGTAAGGCACGCGTTTTTGGGTGGAAAAGTGCTTTTTTTAGGGGCGGAAGGTGAGGAGGCGGAGAAATCGCGGGGGGGGGGGGGGGCCCCGCCCGCTGCGAGGGTGGGCGGCTGTGTGCAATGGGGCTGCCCCCCCGACCCTAGATTTTTGGGGTAAAAACCCCCAGATTTTGGGGTAAAACCCCCCTAGATTTTGCGCGAGGTTGTCCAGGTTTTGGGGTATAACCCCCCCAATTTGGGGGTATAACCCCCCCAGTTTTGGAGCGCGCAGCCCAGATTTGGGGGTGCAGACCCCGGCTTTGAGGGTAAAAAAACCTACAGATTTGGGGTACGCGCCCAGATTTTGGGGTAAAACCCCCAGATTTTGGGGTAAACCCCCCGGATTTTGAGGCAAAACCCCGGATTTTGAGGCGCACACTCCAAATTTGGGGGTGCTTACCTCAGATTTTGGGGTACAAGCTTTGGATTTTGGGGTGAACCCCCTGGATTTTGAGGCACGCAGCCCAGATTTTGGGGTATAAACTCCACATTTTGGGGTACAAACCCCAGATTTTGGGGTGAACCCCCTGGATTTTGGGGTGAACCCCCTGGATTTTGAGGCACGCAGCCCAGATTTTGGGGTACAATCTCCGCATTTTGGGGTATAAACCCCAGATTTTGGGGTGCAAGCCCTAGATTTTTGGGGTGCAATCCCTGAATTTTGGGGTACAAACTCCGCATTTTGGGGTACGCCCCCCGGATTGGGGGGTAAACCCCCCCACACCCCAACTTTGAGGCGAGCGCGCCCCATTTTGGGGGCCCATCCCCTAGATTTCGGAGCGGGGGGACCCCAGATTTCGGGGGGGGGTGGGGGGGTGGCGGCGTGGCGCAACCCCCGGATTTCGGTGGCCCAAACTCCGCATTTTGGGGTGCGCATCCCCCTCCGTTTTGGGGTAGAAACTCCAGATTTTGGGGTGCAGGCACCCTGAACCCCCCCTCCCTTCGTTTATTAAGCAGTGCTGCCCCCCCCCCCCGGTTACCTCCACCCCCAAAAAAAACCCTTCCCAGCTTCGTGTGTAGCCAAAACCGCCCCAAACCAACCCAAAACGGGTGCCCCACCTCCCCTCCCTTTGCACCCCAGGGTGCCTCACCCAAGGGTGCTCCCCTCGGTTGAGTGATGTCACTAACGAACCCCCCCCCCCCCTTTCCCCTCCCCCCACCCCAAAGCCTACCTCGACAACTTCACGGAGGTGGAGGAGATGGACCTCAACAACCTCTGGGCGACGGCCTCGACCTTCATCGTCCTCTTCATCCTCAGCCTCTTCTACAGCGCCACCGTCACCTTGATCAAGGTACGAGGCCTTCTGGCACCCCCTCCTTCCCCAAATCCCTAATTTTCCCCCCAAATCCCTAATTTTCCCCCCAAATCCATAATTTTCCCCTCAAAAATCCCTACTTTTCCCTCAAAAATCCCTGCTTTTCCCTCAAAAATCCCTACTTTTCCCTCAAAATCCCTAATTTCCTCCCCCAAATCCACATTTCCCCCTCCCACAAATCCCTATTTTTCCCCCTCCAAACCCCCAATTTTTCCCCCCAAATCCCTATTTTTTTTCTCCAAAAAGCCCTAATTTCCCCCCAAGTCCCTAATTTTTCCACCCAAGTCCCTAATTTTTACCCCAAATCCCCAATTTTTCCCCCCAAACCCCATATTTTCCCCCAAATCCCTATTTTCCCCCCAAAAAATCCCTAATTTTTCACCCCAAATTCCTAATTTTTCACCCCGAATCCCTAATTTTTCCCCAAAAAATCCTTAATTTTTCCCCTCAAACCCCTGTTTTTTCCCCAAAAAATCTCAATTTTTCACCCCAAAAGATCTCTATTTTTCGCCCCCAAAAAATCTCTATTTCCTCCCCAACATCCCTATTTTTCCCCATATCCCTATTCCCCCCAAAATCCCTATTTTCCCTCTCATTTTCCATAAATCCCTATTTTTTTCCCCCCAACCCTTCCCCAAAAGTCCCTATTTTTCCCCCCACCCTTGCAAAAAACTCCGCATTCCCCCCCCCATTTTTGCTAAATTCCCTATTTTTTTCCTCTTCCTTAAAAAAGAATCCCTATTTTTCCCCCCGTCCTTCCCCAAATCCCTATTTTCTCCCATTTTTGCCAAAACCCCTGTTCCCCCCTCCCATTTTTTTCCCCAATCCCTACTTTTCTCCCCTCCCTTCCAAAAAAAATCCCTATTCCCCCCCCCATCCTCACAAAAAAAATTAAAAATCCCAATTTCCCCCCTTTATTTTTGCTAAAATCCCTCATTTTTTCCCCCATCCTTGCCAAAAATATATATATTTTTTCCCCATTTATGGAATTTTGTGCTCGGATCCAGCTTTCCGCACCCCCCCTCCCTTTTCCCGACCCCCCCTCCCTCCCCGAGCAGCTGGGGAGGCGCCGCCGCAACCTCCCATCACCCCTAATTCCCCAATTAACTAATTAATTATCTTTTTCCCCCAAATCAAGGTGAAATAACCCGGCTCCAGATGCACTTCTCCACCCGAAATCGCCACCGCCGCCGCTGGACATTGCCGGAAATTTTGGGATTCTCCCACCTTTCCCCCCGACTTTTTGTATTCCCCCCCCCCCCCCCCTCCCCTCCCCCCCTCCCCTCCCCCCCTTTCCCCTTGTAAATATTCTCCACCCTAAAAATAAAACTTTCCCAATTTACCCATTTTTCCACGTGATTTTTCTCCGGGTTTGCGCCAGGCGGGAGCGGGGGAACCCCCATCTGCCCCCCCCCTCCCCCGGAGGGGCAACACTCCCCCCTCCCCCCCCCCCCATTTTTTTAGGGGGGGAAGATTTTGGGGGTGCATTTGTGTGGACGTCACATTGGGGACCTGTTCTTTTTTTTAGGGGGCGCTGCGATGGCATTGGTGCCTCTAAGACGTGTTTTGGGGGGGGCTACCTGCTCTTCAGAGATGTTTTGGGGGGGGGCAGCGATGAGCTGGGTGCTCCTTGGAGATGTTTTGGGGGGGCCACATGGTTCTAGGAGTTGTTTTGGGGGGGTAGCGATGGTGTTGGTGCTCCTTGGAGATGTTTTGGGGGGGCTATGTGCTCTTTGGAGATGTTTTTGGGGGGCAGCGATGAGTTGGGTGCTCCTTGGAGATGTTTTGGGGGGGCCACATGGTTCTAGGAGTTGTTTTGGGGGGGTAGCAATGGTGTTGGTGCTCCTTGGAGATGTTTTGGGGGGGCTACCTGCTCTTTGGAGATGTTTTTGGGGGGCTGTGATGGCGTTGGTGCTCCTTGGAGATGTTTTGGGGGGGCTATGTGCTCTTTGGAGATGTTTTTGGGGGGCAGCGATGAGTTGGGTGCTCCTTGGAGATGTTTTGGGGGGGCCACATGGTTCTAGGAGTTGTTTTGGGGGGGTAGCGATGGTGTTGGTGCTCCTTGGAGATCTTTTGGGGGGGCTATGTGCTCTTTGGAGATGTTTTTTGGGGGGCTGTGATGGCGTTGGTGCTCCTTGGAGATGTTTGGGGGGGGCTATGTGCTCTTTGGAGATGTTTTTGGGGGGCAGCGATGAGTTGGGTGCTCCTTGGAGATGTTTTGGGGGGCCACGTGGTCCTAGGAATTGTTTTGGGGGGGGCTGCGATGGCGTTGGTGCTCCTTGGAGATGTTTTGGGGGGGGCTATGTGCTCTTTGGAGATGCTTTTGGGGGGGCAGCGATGAGTTCGATGCTCCTTGGAGATGTTTTGGGGGGGCCACATGGTTCTAGGAGTTGTTTTTGGCGGGGAGCAATGGTGTTGGTGCTCCTTGGAGATATTTTGGGGGGGGCTACCTGCTCTTCGGAGATGTTTTTGGAGGGGCTGCGATGGCATTGGTGTTCCTTGGAGATGTTTTGGGGGGGCTATGTGCTCTTCAGAGATGTTTTGGGGGGGGGGCTGCTATGGCGTTGGTGCTCCTTGGAGATGTTTTGGGGGGCCACGTGGTCCTAGGAGTTGTTTTGGGGGGGGGTAGCAATGGTGTTGGTGCTCCTTGGAGATGTTTTGGGGGGGCTATGTGCTCTTTGGAGATGTTTTTGGGGGGCAGCGATGAGTTGGGTGCTCCTTGGAGATGTTTTGGGGGGGCCACATGGTTCTAGGAGTTGTTTTGGGGGGGTAGCAATGGTGTTGGTGCTCCTTGGAGATGTTTTTGGGGGGCTACCTGCTCTTTGGAGATGTTTTTGGGGGGCTGTGATGGCGTTGGTGCTCCTTGGAGATGTTTTGGGGGGGCTATGTGCTCTTTGGAGATGTTTTTGGGGGGCAGCGATGAGTTGGGTGCTCCTTGGAGATGTTTTGGGGGGCCACGTGGTCCTAGGAATTGTTTTGGGGGGGGGCTGCGATGGCGTTGGTGCTCCTTGGAGATGTTTTGGGGGGGCTATGTGCTCTTTGGAGATGTTTTTGGGGGGCAGCAGTGAGTTAGGTGCTCCTTGGAGATGTTTTGGGGGGGGGCACATGGTCCTAGGAGTTGGTTTTGGGGGGTTGTGATGGTGTTGGTGCTCCTTGGAGATGTTTTGGGGGGGCTAAGTTCTCTTTGGCTATGTTTGGGGGGGGCTGTGATGGCATTGGTGCTCCTTGGAGTTGTTTTGGGGGGTTTATGTTCTCTTCGGAGATGTTTTGGGGGGGCTGCGATGGGTTGGGTGCTCCTTGGAGATGTTTTGGGGGGGCTACGTGCTCTTCAGAGATGTTTTTGGGGGGCTGTGATGGGATGGGTGCTCCTTAGAGATGTTTTTTGTGGGGGGACGGTGGGTTGGGTGCTCCTCGAAGATGTTTTTGGGGGGGACGGTGGGTTGGGTGCTCCTTGGAGATGTTTTTTGGGAGGAACGATGCGTTGGGTGCTCCTCGGAGATTTTTTTTTTGGGAGGAACGATGTGTTGGGTGCTCCTCGGAGATGTTTGTTGGGGGGCCACATGCTCCTCAGAGTATCTGGGGAGGGGGGGATTGTCCTCCACCCCCACCCCATCCCTCACCTCCCCTTTCCCCACCAGTTAAAGAGATGACTCCCGCCGCCTTCCTGGTGGCTCCTTGCTGCCCAGAACAAGCCGGTGCCACCGTCTTGGTCTGTTTGGTGACCAACGTCACCAAAGACGCCAAAGTCCAGTGGGTGCCACCGGTGAGGACCAACGTCGTGGTGGCCACCAACCCCGTGGCTTTGACCACAGTGGAGTTGGCCGAGAAGAACACCTACGTGAGCAGCAGAGCCATCAACTTCACCAGCGGCGGCCAACCCCCCCAGTGCCAAGTGCACCACGGCCGTTCCGGCGTCATCTCCACGGAGTGGCCCAAGGATGGTAGGAGATGGTCAGGGGTGGGGTGGGATGGTCGGGGAGGTGGGGGGTGACATCGTGGTGGCCCCCTACCCCCCCACCCCATCCCATTTCCCTGTTGTAGCTTGTACACCCATGGCGGCACCGATCGGGGTGCCACCGGTGGAAGAACAGGTCTTCCTGGTGGAACCGCGGTGCGGAGATGAGGAGGTGGAGCTGGAGCTCATCTGCGTCGTCTGGAGCTCCGCGGTGGAGCAGGCGAAGGTGTCGTGGTTGCTGAACGGGAAGGAGCTGCCTTCCCCCGGCGGGAAGGAGGGGGACGGGGCGAGGAGTCGGTGGAAGATCAGGCGGGAGAGTTGGGACAAAGGGGACGTCTACACCTGCAGAGTGACGCGGGCGGCGGGCGGCGGCGCGGTGATGCGCAACAGCAGCAAGTGCACGGGTAAAGGGGGTGCGGTGGGGCGGGGGAGAAGAGGGGGTGGTGGGGTGGATGGAGGGTTGGGTGGCTGAGGAGATACTGGATGGATGGATGGATGGATGGTGGGATGGATGGCTGAGGAGATACTGGATGGATGGTGGGATGGATGGTTGGACGGTTGGATGGATGGACACCAGACGTGATGGATGGACACCAGATGTGATGGATGGATGGATGGATGGATGGATGGATGGAGAGACATCAGACGATGGATGGAATGATGAGGAGATATTAGACGTGATGGGGAGTCACCAGACATGGATGGATGGATGGATGGATGGGGAGACACCAGACGGATGGATGGATGGATGGATGGATGGAACAGTGGGGAGACACCAGACATGATGGATTGGTGGGTGGGGAGTCACCAGACATGGATGGATGGATGGAGAGACATCAGACGATGGATGGAATGATGAGGAGATATTAGACGTGATGGGGAGTCACCAGACATGGATGGATGGATGGATGGACGGACACAAGACATGATGGATGGATGATTGGATGGATGGGTGGATGGAGGGAAGGATGGAGAGACAGCAAACATGGATGGATGGATGGGGAGACACCAGACGGATGGATGGATGGATGGAACAGTGGGGAGACACCAGACATGATGGATTGGTGGGTGGGGAGTCACCAGACATGGATGGATGGATGGATGGATGGATGGAGAGACATCAGACGATGGATGGATGGATGAGGAGATATTAGACGTGATGGGGAGTCACCAGACATGGATGGATGGATGGATGGATGGACGGACACCAGACATGATGGATGGTTGGGTGGTTGGATGGAGAGACACCAGACATGGCTGGCTGGATGGGAAGATACCAGATGGATGGACGGACACCAGACATGATGGATGGATGGATGGATGGATGGATGGATGGATGGATGGAGAGACACCAGACATGGCTGGATGAATGGGAAGATACCAGATGGATGGATGGACACCAGATGTGACGGATGGATGGGGAGACACCAGCCGTGCTGCGTGGCCGCCCACCACCAGCCGTGACTCATGGTGGGACCTCCTCATCCCCTCGCAGCCTGCGTCGGCACCCACAGCCCACCCCAGCTCTACCTCACCCAACCCTCCTACGCCGACCTTCTGGCCGGCACCGACACCGCCTCCGTCACCTGCCTTCTCCTGGGGTGGCACCTGGAAGGCGCCACCCTCGCCTGGGACGAGGAGTGGGTGGGGACGGTGCGGGACGTCACCCGCCACCCCAACGGCACCCACAGTCTTCTCCTCGCCCGCCGCGTCACCCTGCAGGAGTGGCTGGGAGGCCAGCGCCTGCGCTGCCGCGCCACCATCCCCTGCCACCGCGACATCACCCTGGAGCTCCGCCTGGGCCCCGGCTGTGAGTAGGGGGGGACCTATGGGGCCGTGTGGGGCCATATGGGTCTGTACGGGGCTGTGTGGGGCCATACAGGGCTATATGGGTCCACACAGGCCCACATGGGGTCATCAGGGCCCTATAGGGTTGCCTGGAGCCCTATAGACTTTCCCAGGTCCACATGGGGTCATCAGGGCCCTATAGGGTTGCCCAGGTCCACATGGGGTCATCAGGGCCCTATAGGGTTGCCTGGAGCCCTATAGACTTTCCCAGGTCCACATGGGGTCATCAGGGCCCTATAGACTTTCCCAGGTCCACATGGGGTCATCAGGGCCCTATAGGGTTGCCCAGGTCCACATGGAGTCATCAGGGCCCTATAGAGTTGCCCAGCGCCCTATAGCCTTGCCCACGTCCACATGGGGTCATCAGGGCCCTGTAGACTTTCCCAGGTCCACATGGGGTCATCAGGGCCCTATAGGGTTGCCCAGGTTCATATGGGGTCATCAGGGCCCTATAGAGTTGCCCAGTGCCCTATAGCCTTGCTCAGGTCCACATGGGGTCATCAGGGCCCTATAGGGTTGCCCAGGTCCATATGGGATCATCAGGGTCCTATAGTCCTGTCCAGGTCCATATGGGGTCATCAGGGCCCTATAGAGTTGCCCAGCGCTCTATAGCCTTGCCCAGGTCCACATGGGGTCATCAGGGCCCTATAGGGTTGCCCAGGTCCACATGGGGTCCCACCTGAGCGTGCAGCTCAAGTTGTGTCCCCCCCTCCACCACCTCCCACCCCAGCCAGCCTCCAGAAGCCCCCGAAGGTGACGGTGACCCGTGTCCCCGGCGGGGCCACCCACGGGGATCTCCTCCTCTGCGACGTCACCGACTTCTCCCCCCGAGACATCGTCCTCCAGTGGACGGGGGGTCCAGAGCTCCAGGCCCGCGCCGAAACGGGACCCGTCACCGGCCAGGAGGTCTTCTCCGTCCTCAGCGCCCTGCGGTTGGAGGTGGGGGAGGACGGGCAGGACTACTCGTGCATGGTGTACCACCCCACCCTGCAGAAGCCGCAGCACGTCACCAAAGCCCCCGGTAAGGGACACCCCGGCTTCTGGTTTGGGAGGTGGTGGGGAGGAGACCTTCATCATGGAACCCTCCCACCGCTGATGGGGAGGGTGGGGGGCAGCTTGGGTTTGGGGTGCTGCTCCTGTCCTACGTGGGTTGGGATCTCCAAGGGGTTGAGGATCTCCTTCCCAAGCCCACCACCACCATGATTTCTTCCTGTGGGGTGGAAGAAAACCCCATCTTGATGGTCGTTTGGGGTTCTGCTCTCATCCTATGTGGGTTGGGATCTCCAAAACGTTGGGTTTCCACCACTAATGGGGTTGGGTTCCCCTTCCCAATCCCACCACCACCTAATTTCTCTTTGGCGGAGGAAGAAACCCCCCCCCTTGATGTTTTTTTGGGGTTCTGCTCCCATCCTACGTGGGTTGGGATCTCCAAGGGGTCGAGGATCTCCTTCCCAAGCCCACCACCACCATGATTTCTTCTTGTGGGGTGGAAGAAAACCCCATCTTGGTGGTCGTTTGGGGTTCTGCTCTCATCCTACGTGGGTTGGGATCTCCAAAACGTTGGGTTTCCACCACTAATGGGGTTGGGTTCCCCTTCCCAAGCCCACCACCACCCGATTTCTCTTTGGGGGAGGAAGAAACCCCCTCCTTGATGCTCTTTCGGGGTTCTGCTCTCATCCTACGTGGGTTGGGATCTCCAAGGGGTTGAGGATCTCCTTCCCAAGCCCACCACCACCATGATTTCTTCCTGTGGGGTGGAAGAAAACCCCATCTTGATGGTCGTTTGGGGTTCTGCTCTCATCCTATGTGGGTTGGGATCTCCAAAACGTTGGGTTTCCACCACTAATGGGGTTGGGTTCCCCTTCCCAAGCCCACCACCACCTAATTTCTCTTTGGCGGAGGAAGAAACCCCCCCCCTTGATGTTTTTTTGGGGTTCTGCTCCCATCCTACGTGGGTTGGGATCTCCAAGGGGTCGAGGATCTCCTTCCCAAGCCCACCACCACCATGATTTCTTCTTGTGGGGAGGAAGAAAACTCCCCCTTGATGCCCTTTGGGGGCGCTGCTCTCGTCCTACGTGAGTTGGCACCTCCAACGGGTTGAGGACCACCTTCCCCAGCCCACCACCATCACCATCCTCCGCGCGCCCCGAAGTACCATCTGCTCCTTCAACTCCCTCATCACACACCCACCCCCACCCCCAAATTTTTTCCTTTTTCAGGTCCCCCCACGGTGCCCCCCACCCCTGAGACGCGGGAGAAGTCCTCACCCCCCCATGGTGAGCTCCACCCCTTACCTGTCCCCTCCCCACCCATTCCAAACTCTTTTTTGGGGGGGAATCAGGAGAAAAGGGTCTCACTTTGCCAACACCCCCTGATCCCCCCCCATTTTTAGGTTACCCCAAGTCACCCCCGCCCTCCCTGCAACCCCCTTCGTTCCGCGAGCTCTTCCGAGGACGGGCAGCCAACTTGACCTGCGCCACCCCCTTGGCCAACGCCACCGTGGGGTGGGCGAGGGACGGCCAACCGGTGGACCCCGAAGCGGTGAAGACGCAGGCCGGGGTGGTGACGGGGACGCGGAGTTGGTTGCGGGTCAGCCTGAGGGAGTGGAACGAGACGGCCAACTTCTCCTGCCGGCTGCGGGGCGGCGCGGAGGAGACGCAGCTGGAGATCAACCGGAGGACGGGTGAGGAGATGGGAGGGGCGGTGGAGGTCTACTGGTGGGGGCAAGGCTGCCAAAAAAAACCCAGATTTGAAATGGGGCAAAAAAAGCTTTGTAAAAGGGCAAAAAAAGGCCTTGCGGTGCGGCAAAAATATTGCGGTGCGGCAAAAAAGGTCTGAAATGTGGTGAAAAAGGGTCTGAAATGTGGTGGAAAAGGTCTGAAATGTGGCAAAAAGGGTCTGAAATGTGGTGAAAAAGGTCTGAAATGTGGCGAAAAGGGTCTGAAATGTGGCGAAAAGGGTGTGAAATGCAGCAAAAAGGGTCTGAAAAGCAACAAAAAAGGTCTGAAATGTGGCGGAAAATGTCTGAAATGTGGCAAAAAATGTTCAAAATGCGGCAAAAAGGGTCTGAAATGAGGCAAAAAGGGTCTGAAATGTGGCGAAAAAGGTCTGAAATGTGGCAAAAAGGGTCTGAAATGTGGCGAAAAGGTCTGAAATGCAGCAAAAAGGGTCTGAAATGCAACAAAAAAGGTCTGAAATGTGGCGGAAAATGTCTGAAATGTGGCAAAAAATGTTCAAAATGCGGCAAAAAGGGTCTGAAATGAGGCAAAAAGGGTCTGAAATGTGGCGAAAAAGGTCTGAAATGTGGCAAAAAGGGTCTGAAATGTGGCGAAAAGGGTGTGAAATGCGGTGAAAAAGGTCTGAAATGTGGCAAAAAGGGTCTGAAATGCGGTGAAAAAGGTCTGAAATGTGGTAAAAAAGGTCTGAAATGCGGCAAAAAGGTCTGAAATGCAGCAAAAAGGGTCTGAAATGTGGTGAAAAATGTCCAAAATGTGGCAAAAAATGTCCAAAATGTGGTGAAAAAGGTCTGAAATGTGGCAGAAAGGGTCTGAAATGCGGCGAAAAGGGTCTGAAATGTGGCGAAAAAGGGTCTGAAATGTGGTGAAAAAGGTCTGAAATGTGGCGAAAAGGGTCTGAAATGTGGCGAAAAGGGTCTGAAATGTGGCGAAAAGGTCTGAAATGCAGCAAAAAGGGTCTGAAATGTGGTGAAAAATGTCCAAAATGTGGCGAAAAATGTCCAAAATGTGGAGAAAAAGGTCTGAAATGCGGCGACAAAGGGTCTGAAATGTGGTGAAAAATGTCCAAAATGTGGTGAAAAAGGTCTGAAATGTGGCAAAAAGGGTCTGAAATGTGGCGAAAAAGGTCTGAAATGTGGTGAAAAAGGTCCGAAATGTGGCTAAAAGGTCTGAAATGCAGCAAAAAGGGTCTGAAATGGGACGAAAAAGCTCCAAAATGTGGCGAAAAAGGTCTGAAATGTGGCCAAAAGGGTCTGAAATGTGGCAAAAAGGGTCTGAAATGCGGCCAAAAAGTTTTGCAAGGTGGCATAACATCTTGCGGTATAGTAAAAAAGCTTTATAACGCGGCAAAAAAGCATTGGAATGGGGCAAAAAAAGCCTTGTGGTGCCACAAAAATACTTGCCGTGTGGCAAAAAACTTTGAAATGCGGCAAAAAAAGCTTCGAAATGTGGCAAAATATACTTGAAATGTGGCAAAAAAGCTTTGAAATGTGGCAAAAAAGCTTTGAAATGTGGCAAAAAAGCTTTGAAATGTGGCAAAATATACTTCAAATGCGGCAAAAAAAGCCTTGAAATGTGGCAGAAAACTGAAATTTGGCAAGAATCTTTGAAATGTGGCCAAAAAAGCGTTGAAATGCGGCAAAAAAAGCTTTGGAATTTGGCAAAAAAAGCTTTGCAATGCAGCAAAGGTACGTGAACAGAGTTTTCCAATGCCACGGTGCTCTTGGTGCCACCACGGTGACCTTCGAAACTCCACGGTGAGCTTTGTGCCACCACAGTGAGCTTTGTGCCACCACGGTGAGCTTTGTGCCACCACGGTGAGCTTTGTGCCACCATGGCGACCTTCAAAACTCCACGGTGAGCTTTGTGCCACCACGGTGACCTTCAAAACTCCACGGTGCACTTTGTGCCACCACGGTGAGCTTTGTGCCACCACAGTGAGCTTCAAAACTCCACGGTGAGCTTTGTGCCACCACAGTGAGCTTTGTGCCGCCATGGCGACCTTCAAAACTCCACGGTGCACTTTGTGCCACCACGGTGACCTTCTAAACTCCATGGTGAGCTTTGTTCCACCACGGTGAGCTTTGTGCCACCACAGTGAGCTTCAAAACTCCACGGTGAGCTTTGTTCCACCACGGTGAGCTTTGTGCCACCATGGCGACCTTCAAAACTCCACGGTGCACTTTGTGCCACCATGGTGAGCTTTGTGCCACCACGGTGACCTTCAAAACTCCACGGTGCACTTTGTGCCACCACGGTGAGCTTTGTGCCACCACGGTGACCTTCAAAACTCCACGGTGCACTTTGTGCCACCACGGTGACCTTTTCACCACCACAGCGAGCTTCGTGCCGCCACGGTGACCTTCGTGCCTGCATGGCGAGCTTTGTGCCACCACAGTGAGCTTTATGCCACCACAGTGTCCTTTGTGTCACCATGGCGAGCTTTGTGCCACCACAATGAGCTTCGAAACCACCACGGTGCGCTTTGTACCTCCACGGTGCGCTTTGTGCCACCACGGTGACCTTTGTGCCTGCATGGTCAGCTTTGTGCCACCACGGCAACCTTCAAAACTCCACGGTGCGCTTTGTGCCACCACGGTGAGCTTTGTGGCACCACAGTGAGCTTCAAAACTCCACGGTGCACTTTGTGCCACCACGGTGACCTTCAAAACTCCACGGTGAGCTTTGTGCCACCACAGTGAGCTTTGTGCCACCACAATGAGCTTCGAAACCTCCACGGTGCGCTTTGTACCTCCACGGTGCGCTTTGTGCCACCACGGTGCACCTTTTCGCCACCACCGCGAGCTTCGCCCCACCACGGCGACCCGTGTGCCACCGTGGCGAGCTTTGTGCCACCACGGCGACCCGTGTGCCACCGCGGCGAGCTTTGCAGCCCCTCCTTCCTTCCTTCCCGCAGGTCCCTTGAAGCCCCCCAGCCTCCACCTCCTGCCCTCGGCCCCCGGCGAGGCATGCGCCGGCCGCGACTTCACCCTCTTCTGCCTGGTGAAGGACTTCTACCCGCCGGAGATCGCCGTCTGGTGGCGCCGGGGCCTTGACGAAGGGCCGCCTGACGAAGCCCCCAGCTGCGACCACCGCGCCCGCCGCTGCTCCCTCCTCCTGGCCCTGGAGGTGCCGTGGGGCGAGTGGGTGGGGGGCACCTCCTACGCCTGTTTGGCCGCCCACATCTCCACCGGGGTGGTGGCGGAGGAGATGGTGGCCGTCCACGCCGGTAAGGCCGCGAAGGAAGGGGGCGGGGTGGGGGGTGGGGGTCGTTAGGGCGGGGCTGGTTGCGGTGACGCCGGGTGTGAGGGTGTGGCGGTGTCTCACCACAGACCCCTGGGATTGCGCCGGGCTGCGGGCGGTGCCTTGCGGCTTCCTGGGCGAAGGAGATGACCTGGAGCCGGAGGAGGACGGCAGCGCCTGGGCCACCATCTCCACCTTCGTGGTGCTCTTCCTCCTCCTCATCTTCTACAGCGGCTTCGTCACCTTCATCAAGGTAACGAGGGTGCGGGTTGCCCGGTTGTGCCTTGGGTTGCCCAACCTTGGTCTGGTTGCCCCGCTGTGAGTTGGGTTGCCCGGCCTTGGCTTGGGTTGCCCATTCTTGGGTTGGGTTGCCCAACCTTGGTCTGGTTGCCCGGCCGTCGGTTGGGTTGCCCAGTCTTGGTCTGGTCGCCCGTTCTTGGGTCTGGTTGCCCAGCCTTGGTCTGGTTGGCCGGCCTTGCGTTTGGTTGCCCAACCTTGGTCAGGTTGCCCAACCTTGGTCTGGTTGCCCATTCTTGGCTTGGGTTGCCCAACCTTGGTTTGGTTGCCCATTCTTGGCTTGGGTTGCCCAACCTTGGTTTGGTTGCCCAGCTGTGAGTTGGGTTGCCCATTCTTGGGTTGGGTTGCCCGGCCTTGGTTTGGATGCCCATTCTTGGCTTGGGTTGCCCAACCTTGGTCTGGTTGCCCATTCTTGCGTTGGGTTGCCCAACCTTGGTCTGGTTGCCCATTCTTGGGTTGGGTTGCCCAACCTTGGTCTGGTTGCCCGGCCGTGAGTTGGGTTGCCAGGTCTTAGGTTGCCTTGGCTGTCCTTGGCTTGCCTTGCTTGGCCACGAGTTGCCACGTCTGTCCTTGGGTGGCCATGTCCGTCCGTAGGTGGCCATTTCTGCCCTTTTAGTAGCCATGCTTTGCTTTGGGTTGCCTTGCTTCGCCCCGGGTGGCCATGTCTGGGCTTTTAGTAGCCACGCTTGGCCACGGGTTGCCTTGTCTGTCCATAGGTGGCCATGTCCGTCCGTAGGTGGCCATTTCTGCCCCTTTAGTAGCGACATTTGGCTTCGGGTTGCCTTGCTTCACCTCGGGTGGCCATTTCTGCCCCTTTAGTAGCCACGCTTGACCACCGCTTGCCTCACCCTCCCCCCGCTCGGCCCCCCTCACCCCCCCCCCTCATCATTTCTCACCCCTCCCCCCCCTCCTTTCCAGGTGAAATGACCCCTCCCCCCCCGCGGCGCGGCCGAAGGCGGGAGAGAAACGCCGGAAAACAGCCCCCAAAAAAGAGCCAAAAACCGCCCCCCAAAAAAAAAAAAAAAAAGGCGGAAAATAAATAAAAATAATAATAATAAAAAAAAAGACCCTTCCGCCACCGATCCCCCTCCCCCGGCAACGGGGGGGGGGGGGGGGGGGGGAGGAAAAAAACCCCAATAAACCACCGTTTTTTTAATTAATTTTTTTCCCTCGTTTTTTGGGGGGGTGGGGGGTTGTGGGTTTCGGTGTTGTTTTTTTTTTTTCTTTCTCACAGGAAAGGAGCGTTTTTGGGGCGGAAAAGGGCCTTTTAGGGGGTGGGGGGGTGGGTTTTTTTTTTTTCGCCTCTATTTTTTTGGTACCCCCCCCTCCCCGGCGCTGACTCAGAGGGAGAAATGGGGTTGCGATAAACAGGACACATCTGGTTCCTCCTCCCCCCCCCCCCCCCCCCCCCCCCCCAAAATCCAGATGTTGGCGGTCAAATTTAGGCCCCCGGGGAGGGGGGGGGCAAAAAAGCGCTTCCCCCCCTCCCCGATTTTAACCACCGTCTGCTCCGAAAATGACTCAAATCCCCCCCAAAAAAGCCCTGGGCCGAAAGGAGAGAGGAGAAATGAAACGGGTTTTTACGGTAAACAGGATTTTGGGGGGGGGGGGGGGGGGGGTGGTTTGGGACGGTTTTGGGGCCGCCGGCATGTAGGGCGGGGGAGGGGACGGGGGGGGGTGAAAGAGGGTTTTGGGGATAAAAACGGGGTTTTTTTGTTGAAGTTTTTGGGGGGGGGGGAGCGAAGGAAAAGGGGCTGATTTTAGGGGAAAATGGTTTTTTTTCGAGGCTCGATGGGAATTTGGGGGGATGAACTGATGGAAAATGGGCTCATTTCAACGGAAAATGGGGTTTTTTTGATGCCTGATGGGAATTTGGGGGGATGGACTGATGGAAAATGGGCTCATTTGAGGGGAAAATGGGGTTTTTTGATGCCTGATGGGAATTTGGGGGGATGAACTGATGGAAAATGGGCTCATTTCAACGGAAAATGGGGGTTTTTTGATGCCTGATGGGAATTTGGGGGGATGAACTGATGGAAAATGGGTTCATTTGAGGGGAAAATGGGGTTTTTTGATGCCTGATGGGAATTTGGGGGGATGGACCGATGGAAAATGGGCTCATTTGAGGGGAAAATGGGGTTTTTTTGATGCCTGATGGGAATTTGGGGGGATGAACTGATGGAAAATGGGTTCATTTGAGGGGAAAATGGGGTTTTTTGATGCCTGATGGGAATTTGGGGGGATGGACCGATGGAGAATGGGCTCATTTGAGGGGAAAATGGTTTTTTTTTGATGCCTGATGGGAATTTGGGGGGATGAACTGATGGAAAATAGGTTCATTTCAACAGAAAATGGGTTTTTTTTGATGCTTGATGGGAATTTGGGGGAATGGACCGACGGAAAATGGGCTCATTTCAAGGGAAAATGGTTTTTTTTTGACACTTGATGGGAATTTGGGGGGATGAACCGATGGAAAATGGGCTCATTTGAGGGGAAAATGGTTTTTTTTTTGATGCCTGATGGGAATTTGGGGGGATGAACCGATGGAAAATGGGCTCATTTGAGGGGAAAATGGGGTTTTTTTGACACTTGATGGGAATTTGGGGGGATGAACTGATGGAAAATGGGTTCATTTCAAGGGAAAATGGTTTTTTTTGACTCTTGATGGGAATTTGAAGGAATGAACCAACACAAAATGGGCTCATTTGAGGGGAAAATGGCTTTTTTTTTGACACTTGATGGGAATTTGGGGGGATGAACTGATGGAAAATGGGTTCATTTGAGGGGAAAATGTTTTTTTTTGATGCCTGATGGGAATTTGGGGGGATGGACCGATGGAGAATGGGCTCATTTGAGGGGGAAAATGGTTTTTTTTTTGATGCCTGATGGGAATTTGGGGGGATGAACTGATGGAAAATAGGTTCATTTCAACAGAAAATGGGTTTTTTTTGACACTTGATGGGAATTTGGAGTGATGAACTGTTGGAAAACGGGCTCATTTGAGGGGAAAATGTTTTTTTTTTGACGCTTGATGGGAATTTTGGAGTGACGTCCTGATGGAAAACGGGCTGATTGGAAGGGATAATGTGGTTTTTTTGACACTTGATGGGAATTTGGGGTGATGTCCTGATGGAAAACGGGCTCATTTCAGGGGAAAATGGGGGGTTTTTTTGACGCTTGATGGGAATTTGAGGGGCTGCACCTGTGAGAACGGGCCGATTTCAAGGTGAAACGGGGGCGGTTTTGTTTTCCCAGCCGATGGCGACGGCCTGAGGTTCGTTTTATTCCTCGAATATTCATTAAAAATTAAAAAAATTAAAAAAAAAAAAAAACAAACCCGAAAAAACCACAAAACCTGCCCGGGCGCCGCTCGGCCGTGGTAGGGAGGGAAAGGAGGGGACAACCCACGGCTGAGGCTCTTCAGCCTTCTGCCGCCGTCACAGGACCTGGGGGAGAGAGCGAGAGTTAATTAATCAGCCTTAATTACGCCTCCGCGCCGGTGCCCCCGGGGGTTACCTTGAAGATGGTGACGCCGGTGCTGTAGCAGAGGCTGAGGAGGAAGAGGACGACGAAGGTCACGGCCGTCCAGAGGTCGGTGGGGTCTTCCTCCGCCTCGGGTTGCGTCTCCTCACCCACAATCACGTGGAGGAAATCTGGGGGGGGGGACGGGGAAAGGGGGGGACGGGGGGTTCAGGGGGTGGGGGAGTGGGCGTTGGAGAGCCCCTTCACTGCCCGTCCCCGCGACCCCCACCCGTCAAACGAGGAGGTTTTGGTGCACGCAGCAAAAAAACCCCACACGTTTCCCCCCCGTTTTCCACCCGTTTTCCACCCGATCCTTGGCCAAAATTCTGCCGCGGGCAAAGGGGCCACGAGGGGTTTGCACACACGCAGCGAAAAAACCCATTTCCACCCCTTTTCTACCCATTTTTCCACCCAAATCTTGTTAGCAAGCAAAAGGACCATGAGGGGTTTTGGCGCAAGGAGCTAAAAAACCCCATTTTCACCCTTTTTCCACCCAATCCTCAGCCAAAACCTTGCTACAAAGCGAAAGAGTGTGGGATTTTTTGGTGCAAACAGCTAAAAAAACCCTTTTTCACCCATTTTCCACCCATTTTCTACCCAATCCTTGGCCAAAATCCTGCCGTGAGCAACGTGGCCATGAGGGTTTTTGGTGCAAGGAGCTAAAAAAACCCATTTTCACCCTTTTTCCACCCAATCCTCGGCCAAAACCTTACTGCAAAGCAACATGGCCACGAGGGGTTTTGGCGCAAGCAGCTGAAAACCCATTTTCACCCATTTTTCACCCATTTTCTACCCAATCCTTGGCCAAAATCCTGCCGCGGGCGAAGGGGCCACGAGGGGTTTGCACGCACGCAGCGAAAAAACCCGTTTCCACCCCTTTTCTACCCATTTTTCCGCCCAAATCTTGTTAAAATCTGCTGCGAGCAAAAGGACCACGAGGGTTTTTGGTGCCAGGAGCTAAAAAAACCTCATTTTCACTCTTTTTTAACCCAGTCCTTGGCCAAAATGTTACTGCAAAGCAATGTGGTCATGAGGGGTTTTGGCGCAAGGAGCTAAAAAACCCCATTTTCACTCTTTTTCCACCCAATTCTCCCCCAAAACCTTGCTGCAAGCAACGTGGCCATGAGGGTTTTTGGCGCAAGGAGTTAAAAAAACCCATTTTCACCCTTTTTCCACCCAATCCTCGGCCAAAACCTTACTGCAAAGCAACGTGGCCACGAGGGGTTTTGGCGCAAGCAGCTAAAAACCCATTTTCACCCATTTTCCACCCATTTTCTACCCAATCCTTGGCCAAAATCCTGCCGCGGGCAAAGGGGCCACGAGGGGTTTGCACGCACGCAGCGAAAAAAACCGTTTCCACCCCTTTTCTACCCATTTTTCCGCCCAAATCTTGTTAAAATCTGCTGCGAGCAAAAGGACCACGAGGGTTTTTGGTGCCAGGAGCTAAAAAAACCTCATTTTCACTCTTTTTTAACCCAGTCCTTGGCCAAAATGTTACTGCAAAGCAATGTGGTCATGAGGGGTTTTGGCGCAAGGAGCTAAAAAACCCCATTTTCACTCTTTTTCCACCCAATTCTCCCCAAAACCTTG
>CM030041.1:0-22613 GCA_017639485.1 Pluvialis apricaria
GGCCGCAGTTCCCCTCCTTTGGCCAACAAGGGCACGGCGGTGGCTCATGGCCAACTGGGTGCCCACCAGAATCCCCCCTGCTTCCAGTTGGGTGCCCCCCACCCAGCACCTACTGGTTCTTCCCCGGGGTGTGGGACGTACTGCTTCTCCTTGCCGAGCTCCTTGAGGTTCCTCTCTCCAACCCGGTGAGGTCTACTCTGGGCGGCAGCACCACCCTCTGGCGTCTCAGCTGTGCCACCCACGCGGTGGCATCCGCAAACTCGTTGAGGACACGCTCTGCCCCGTCAGCCAGGTCGTTAAAAACTCTCCAGCTCCGCCGGAGAGTGAAAACCCTCCGTCGTACGAATGTCCTCTGGTTGACCAACGAGGTGGTTGGGGTCTTCAGCCCTTGGAGATACTCATAACCCACTCCGGATGTGGTCCTCCACGAACCGGTTGTAGGTGACCGGGCTTGAAGGTTGGACCGGGTGACTTCCAGAGGTCCCATCCCACCTCGACCGGCGCTGGGGAAACGCTCGCTGGGTGGCTTCGTGCTTTCTTGGGGGGCTTCGCCAGGAGAGGATGGGGCGTCACCCCCAGGTGCCCTTCAAACATCCACGCCACCCCGTGAAGGACACCACCTCCGTTGTTGACCCATCGGCGTCGGGGAGGGTCACCTCCTCGCCGGGTTTGGCCCCGTTGGGGGCTCCTTCAGGAAGGGTCCGCGTGTAGATGGGCTCCGTAGAATTGGGCTGAGGACCCGTTTCGTTCCGTCTTCGCCCCCATGACCATCACGGGTGCGGTCCGTCCTGGTCAATCTATTCCTCGATGACCTGGATGAAGGGGTGGAGCGTGCCGTCAGCGAGTTTGCCGATGACACACAACTGGGAGGGGGCAGATGACACGCCGGGAGGCTGTGCCGCCACCCGGCACCATCGGGACACGCTGGAGAGTTGGGCGGAGAGGAACCCTGCTGAAGTTCAACGAGGGCGAGCGTGGGGTGCTGCGTCTGGGGAGGAGTGACCCCACGCATCGGTATGGGTTGGAGGGGTGACCTCCTGGCGAGCAGCTCTGTGGAAAGGGACCTGGGAGTCCTGGGGGCCAACAGGGTGACCATGAGCCAGCAATGTGCCCTGGTGGCCAAGAAGGCCAATGGCACCCTGGGGGGCATCCAGCAGAGTGTGGCCAGCAGGGCGAGGGAGGTCATCCTCCCCCTCTGCTCTGCCCTGGGGAGGCGCAGCTGGAGCACTGTGTGCAGTTCTGGGCTCCCCGGGTCAAGAAGGACAGGGAACTGCTGGAGAGGGTCCAGCAAAGGGCTACGGAGATGATGAGGGGATTGGAGCATCTCTCTGATGAGGAAAGGCCGAGGGATTTGGGGCTTTTTAGTCTGGAGAAGAGAAGACTGAGGGGGGATCTCATCAATACTCAAAGGGAGGGTGCCGGGAGGATGGGACCACTCTCTTTCCAGCGGTGCCCAGTGATAGGACAAGAGGTAACGGGCACAAACTTGACCGTAGGAAGTTCCATCTCAACCTGAGGAGGAACTTCTTCCCTGTGCGGGTGGCAGAGCAGTGGCACAGCTGCCCAGAGAGGTGGGGGAGTCTCCCGCTCTGGAGCCATCCCAAACCCGCCTGGACGCCGTCCTGTGCCACTGCTGGAGGTGCCCCTGCTGTGGCAGGGGGTGGGACTGGGGGAGCTCCAGAGGGCCCCTCCAACCCCCACCACTCTGCGATTCTGTGTTGGAAGGCGGAGTTCTTCTCTCTGTATTTCCCGGGTGCGCCCGACGCTCGTTAGAAATGGTGTGGGGAGGGTGGAAAATCCCCTCCACGTGGGGTTGTTTTTTTTTTTTTTTTTTCTTTTTAGGTGGCAAAGACGTTGAGGTTGGGGGGTGGTGGTGGTGGTCCAGAGCACGAGGAGACGCGGGTGAAGCGGGAGGGCTGACGTCGCAAAATCGGCTCTTGCTTTTGTACTTCCCGGCCATCCCCCCTCCGTCTCGAACGCCTTTAGTTTTCCTTTAACAGCGGAAATATCAATTATTGAGGGTGAGAAGAGCCTCTCCGAGGACCACCTCTGCCCGAGGCTCTATCAGTAACGACCTTCGGTTGGGTCGAGGAGACGCGGTGGCCGTTTGCCACCCTCGGCCGCGACCACGTTTAGCTCTTTCGCGGCTCAACCCGCATTGTCCCCTCGACCGAAGACGCTCCGTTGGCCATAAGGTTGAGTCGCGGTGTGGGCGGCTGCGACGCGCTTTCAGCTCCCGTTCCGTCAGTGGGAGAAGGAATGAAGGAGAAGGGGAGGAGGAAAGCCCGAGTGTTTTTTGTTTCACCTGGACCTCTCTGATGTCTCCACCAGGCTGGGAAGGTGAAAGGAAAGCTGCTGCAAGGTCCACGAGTGAAGGCAGAGGGATTCCTGGGGCGGATCCGGCCGGGACCAACATCCCAGCAAGGTCGGTGGGACGGAGCTGGTTCAACCCACGCTCGTAAAGCCGCATCCGTCTCCTCCGTGGCGCTTCTCTTCTTACCCTCCGCCTTCTTCCTTCCCCAGATGGAGAAGGAGGAGGAGACCCGGGAGATCCTGCTCCCCAACTGGCAAGGCAGCGGCTCCCACGGCATCACCATCGACCAGACGGACGATGGCGTCTTCGTCAAACGAGTGCAGCAAAACTCCCCGGCCGCCAAGATGGGCGTCGTGAAGGAAGGTGGGATCACGGGAGGGTTTGGGTTGGAAGGGACCTTAAAGACCACTCAGTTCCACCCTCCTGCCCTGGGCAGGGCCACCTCCCCCCAGCTTAGGGTGCTCCAAGCCCCGTCCAGCCCAGCCTTGGACACCTCCAGGGATGGGGCAGCCACAGCTCCTCCGGCCAACCCAGGCCGGGGGCTCACCACCCTCACAGTCGAGATTTTTTTCCTCATATCCAACCTAAATCTCCCCTTTTTCCGCTTAAAACCGTTCCCCCTCGTCCCATGGCTCCACTCCCTGACCAAAAGTCCTCCCCAGCTCTCCTGGAGCCCCTTTAGGCACTGAAAGGGGCTCTGAGGTCTCCTCGGAGCCTTCTCTTCTCCAGGTGGAACACCCCCAAATTTCCCAGCAGAGGGGCTCCGGCCCTCGCAGCATCTCCGGGGCCCTCCTCCGACCCCGCTCCACCAGGTCCATGTCCTTCTGGTGGCCCCCGAGCCGGAGGCAGCACTGTGTGTGTGGGGTGGTCCTCCCCAGAGCGGAGCAGAGGGGCAGAACCTCCCCTCTCCACGCTGCCGGGGATGCAACCCTTGGGGAAGGTCTTCTTTTTTAGGGGGGGACAACACCAAAACGGGTTCTTTGTGTCTGTTTTTTCCATCTTGGTGGTTCCTCGGTTGCTTCCTCCTCCTTCTTCTTCTTGGGAAGTACCTCCGGCTCAAGCGTCGTCGCTCCCCACCTCGCTGGCGGTGGGGTTGGGAGGAGGAGGAGGGTGTGTGTGTGTGTGTGTGTCTCCTCCCCACCTCTCCCTTCCGAAATATCTCCCCTCTCGTCCCTCCGCTCACCCCCGCAGGGGATCAGATCGTGAGCGCCACCGTCTATTTTGACAACCTGCAATCCGGGGAAGTCGCGCAGCTGCTCAACAGCATGGGCCACCACACGGTGGGTTTGCGCTTGCAACGGAAAGGTGACAAATCTCCACTGCCGGGACAGTCATGGTCACACGACGTGTTTGCGGCCAGCAGCCCCGAAGTCGTTCTGGTGAGTGATGGGGAAGGCGGGGAGGAGGAGGACGAGGAGCGGGAGGAGGACGAGGAAGCGCCCTGGTGCTAACGAAGGTCTCTTTGTTTCCAGAGCGGAGATGACGAGGAGTACAGGAGGATTTACACGACAAAAATCAAACCCCGGCTGAAGTCGGAGGAGTTGGTGGAAGCGGAGTGCGGTGGAACGCAGAGCAGGACCATCACGGTCACCAGAAAAGTGACGGCGTACACCGTGGATGTCAGTCGGCACGACGGAGCAAAAGATGTGGAGGTCGTCGGCCCAGACTTTAAAATCCGCATCCCAACACAGGAGATCACCTACGGGATGAAGACGGAGGGCGAAGCAGAACCTGGGAAAACCGGGATCAAAATGGCACCGGGGGATCTGCCCGGGAGAAGCATCCAAGCCCCAGACTGGAGCGTGGACATCAAAGGGGCACCTCTTGGCCCGACGGTTGAATCTTCTGCCCAGAAGATGGATGTCCACCTCGGCGAAGCTCAGTTCGGAAAGCCCGGGATAACCGTGTCGGGAAGGCAAGCGATGGGCGTTGACCTGAGGACTCAGATGGACCCTCAACTGCCGGAGAGCCAAGTTCCTGGTGGGGAAACTGGAAAATCTGTTACGCTGGAGATGCCGGGGCGTCGTGTTTCTGGCACGGCGTTCCCGGGCTCACCCAGAATCGAAACAAATGGACAGATGGGAAACCTGGACGTGGGTTTTCACGTCAAGGGGCCCAGGCTGGACGGCAAAGGACTTGTTTCAGGCATGGACATCCAAGGGGAGCTGCCGGGGGGGACGCTGTCACGTGCCGATGCTTCCACTCCTTGTCTTCAGGGAGATCTCAAAGCCCCCGGAGTTGACCTTTCTTTAGCGGCGATGGAAAATCCGGCTGTCGACGTGGGCAAAATCAAGATCCCCGTTTTGAAAATGCCCAAATTCGGGTTCCCGACCGCGGGATCCGGCGTCGACGCTCACCCCCCGCAGGTGGGCGCCGACCTTCCCGCGCCGAAGCCACAGGCTCCGTGCGTGGATGTTGCCTCCTCCTCTGTCCACGTCACGGGACCGGAAATTTCAGCTCCTTCGGTTCAAGTCCCGAAGCCACAGGTGGACGTGGGGCTGAAGGGTGCTGTGAAGGTCCCCGGCCCAGAACTGGAGGTCCCCGGTGTGGGCGTCAAAGGCCCCAGCGTAGAGCTCCCGCCTTCTGACGCAGATGTCCACGGCGGCAAGGGAATACTCAAAATGCCCCACATGACCTTCCCAAAATTTACTGCCTTGGACTCGCAAGGGGAAGGGCCGGTGGTGGAAATGGTGTTCCCAAAGGGTGAGGTGGGACCGGCAGCGTCCGAGATGACAGACGTTGGCGTTCCTGACGTGGCCATCAAAGGAGAATGGCAAGGCCCCAAGTTCAAGAAGGTGGAAACGCCCCAAATCTCTCTGTCGGATGTAAACCTGAACCTGAAGGGCCCTCAGGTGAAGGGAGATATGGGTGTGGCGGTCCCCGGAGTGGAAGGGGATGTCAAAGGACTTGGCTCTAAGGGTCTCAAGATGGACGTAAAGGCTCCTGGTGTTGAATTTGAAAGGCCGGGGCTTTGCCTGAAAGGGCCCAGCATATCCGCACCAGATATGGACCTTAATGTGAAGGGACCTAAGCTTCAGGGAGAAGCGGACGTTTCCGTCCCAAAGATGGGTGGCAGCTTGAAAGGACCTCAGCTTGACGTTAAAGGCCCCAAATTGGGAATCGATGTGCCTGACGTAGAGGTCAAAGGCCCCAAAGTTACGATGCCAGAGGTATGTGTCAAGACCCCCCAAATATCCATGCCTGACATTGACCTGAACCTGAAAGGCCCCAAAGTGAAAGGAGACCTGGATGTTTCTGCCCCAAAACTGGAAGGGGAGCTGAAAGCACCCGGACTTGACATCAAAGGCCCCAAAGTTGACATCGAAGCGCCAGACGTGGACATCCACGGTCCAGAGGGCAAACTGAAGATACCAAAGCTGAAAATGCCCAAGTTTGGGGTGCCCGGCCTGAAGGGGGAGGGCCCTGACGTCGATGTGACGCTTCCGAAGGGTGCGGTGGACGTTTCTGGTCCCAAGGTAGATATCGACATGCCGAGCGTGGACATCAAAGGGCCAGAAGGAACACTCAAGGGCCCCAAGGTGAAGATGCCGGAGATGCACATCACAGCTCCAAAGGTTTCTGTGCCGGATGTGGACCTGAACCTGAAGGGCCCCAAAGTGAAGGGGGACCTGGATGTTTCCATACCCACGGTAGGAGCTGATTTGAAGGGTCCTGAACTGGAGCTCAAAGGCCCCAAGGTTGATATTGAAGTACCAGACGTGGACGTCCACGGTCCAGAGGGCAAACTGAAGATGCCGAAGCTGAAAATGCCCAAGTTTGGGGTGCCCGGCCTGAAGGGAGAGGGCCCTGATGTCGACGTGACGCTTCCGAAGGGTGCGGTGGACATTTCTGGTCCCAAGGTAGATATTGACGTGCCGAGCGTGGACGTCAAAGGGCCAGAAGGAAAACTGAAGGGCCCCAAGGTGAAGATGCCTGACATGAGCTTCAAGACCCCCCAAATATCCATGCCTGACATCGACCTGAACCTGAAAGGCCCCAAAATGAAAGGAGACCTGGATGTTTCTGCCCCAAAACTGGAAGGGGAGCTGAAAGCACCCGGACTTGACATCAAAGGCCCCAAAGTTGACATTGAAGCGCCAGACGTGGACATCCACGGTCCAGAGGGCAAACTGAAGATACCGAAGCTGAAAATGCCCAAGTTTGGGGTGCCCGGCCTGAAGGGAGAGGGCCCTGACGTCGACGTGACGCTTCCGAAGGGTGCGGTGGACGTTTCCGGTCCCAAGGTAGATATCGACATGCCGAGCGTGGACATTGAAGGGTCAGAAGGAAAAGGAAAAGGTCTCAAATTTAAAATGCCTGAACTAAACATTCAGACACCAAAACTGTCCATGCCAGACGTAGATCTCAGTCTGAAGGGCCCCAAACTGAAAGGAGACGCAGAGATCTCTGGTCTGAAGGCCTCTGGAGATCTGAAGGGCCCCAAAATAGATGTGGAAGGTCCCAAAGTGGACGTTGAGGTGCCTGAGGTGGACTTGGAATGTCCAGAAGGGAAAATAAAAGGCCCCAAATTTAAGATGCCTAAGCTTAATATCAAGGCACCCAAAATATCCATGCCTGATGTAGATTTGAACTTAAAGGGCCATAAAATGAAAGGAGAGGTGGACATTGCGGCTCCTAAGATGGAAGGTGATTTGAAAGGGCCAGAAATAGACATTAAGGGACCGAAAATCGACGTTGAGGTCCCAGATGTCAACCTGGAGTGTCCGGAAGCGAAACTGAAAACGCCGAAAGTTAAATTGCCTCATTTTAACGTCTCTGGCCCAAAGCTTGAGGGAGCCGATCTAGATGTCAACTTGCCGAAAGGCGAGCTTGATATTTCGGGGCCGGAGGTAGATATTGAAGGGCCAGAGCTGGATGTGGCGGGACCAGAAGGAAAATGGAAAGGCCCCAAGTTCCGGATGCCCAAGCTGAATATCAAAACACCTAAAATATCCATGCCAGATGTAGATTTGCACCTAAAGGGACCTAAAGCAAAAGGAGAGGTGGATATTGCGGCTCCCAAGATAGAAGGTGATTTGAAAGGACCAGAAATAGACATTAAGGGGCCTAAGCTAGATGTTGAGGCACCCAGTGTTGATTTGGAGTGTCCTGAAGGGAAGCTGAAAGGCCCCAAATTCAAGATGCCCGACATGCACATCAAGGCACCCAAGATCTCCATGCCCGATGTCGACTTCAATCTGAAAGGGCCCAGCATGAAAGGGGACGTTGAAGTCTCAGCTCCCAAGCTGGAGGGTGACCTGAAGGGCCCTGAGGTGGACATCAAGGGCCCCAAAGTCGACATTGAGGTGCCCGACGTGGACGTTCACGGCCCAGAGGGAAAATTCAAAATGCCAAAGTTCAAGATGCCCAAATTCGGGATGCCTGGCTTCAAAGCAGAAGGCCCAGAGGTGGACGTGGACCTGCCGACAGGAAACCTGGATGTTTCTGGTCCCAAGGTGGATATTGAAGGTCCAGAGGTGGACATTGGAGGGCCGGAGGGGAAGGTGAAGGGCCCCAAATTCAAGATGCCCGAGATGCACATCAAGGCACACAAAATCTCTGTGCCGGATGTTGACCTGAATCTAAAGGCCCCGAAGCTGAAGGGCGGTGTGGACGTGTCTGTTCCCAAGCTGGAAGGGGATTTGAAAGGTCCCGAGGTGGACATCAAGGGCCCCAAAGTCAACATTGAGGCACCTGATGTGGACATTCACGGGCCGGAGGGAAAATTCAAAATGCCCAAGTTCAAGATGCCCAAATTCGGGATGCCGGGGCTGAAAGGAGAAGGCCCAGAGGTGGACGTGAACCTGCCGACAGGAAACCTGGATGTTTCTGGTCCCAAGGTGGATATCGAAGGTCCAGAGGTGGACATTGAATGTCCTGAAGGGAAGCTGAAGGGCCCCAAGTTCAAGATGCCCGAGATGCACTTCAAGACACCCAAGATCTCCATGCCCGACATCGACTTGAACCTGAAGGGCCCCAAAGTGAAGGGAGATGTGGACGTGTCTGTCCCCAAGCTGGAGGGTGACCTGAAGGGCCCCGAAATTGATATCAAAGGGCCCAAGGTTGATGTAGACCTTCCTGACGTTGAGCTGGAAGGGCCGGAGGGGAAGCTGAAGGGCCCCAAGTTCAAGATGCCCGACATGCACATCAAGGCACCCAAGTTCTCCATGCCCGACGTCGACTTCAACCTGAAGGGCCCCAAAGTGAAGGGGGATGTGGATATGTCTGTCCCCAAGCTGGAGGGTGACCTGAAGGGCCCCGAGGTGGACATCAAGGGCCCCAAAGTCGACATTGAGATGCCCGATGTGGACATTCACGGCCCGGAAGGAAAATTCAAAATGCCCAAGTTCAAGATGCCCAAATTCGGGATGCCTGGCTTCAAAGCGGAAGGTCCAGAGGTGGACGTGGACCTGCCGACAGGAAACCTGGATGTTTCTGGTCCCAAGGTGGACATTGAGGGTCCAGAGCTGGACATTGAAGGGCCAGAGGGGAAGGTGAAGGGCCCCAAGTTCAAGATGCCCGAGATGCACATCAAGGCACCCAAGATCTCCATGCCCGACATCGACTTGAACCTGAAGGGCCCCAAAGTGAAGGGGGACGTGGATGTTTCTCTTCCCAAGCTGGAGGGTGACCTGAAGGGCCCTGAGGTGGACATCAAGGGCCCCAAAGTTGACATTGAGGCACCCGATGTGGACATTCACGGCCCAGAAGGAAAATTCAAAATGCCCAAGTTTAAGATGCCAAAGTTTGGGATGCCGGGGCTGAAAGGAGAAGGCCCAGAAGTTGACGTCAACCTCCCAAAAGGGGACGTTGATGTTTCTGTCCCAAAAGTAGATATCGAGTTGCCCAGTGCAGACATTGAATGTCCTGAAGGAAAAGTTAAAGGTCCCAAGTTCAAGATGCCCGAGATGCACATCAAGGCACCCAAGATCTCCATGCCCGACATTGACTTGAACCTGAAAGGCCCCAAAGTAAAGGGCGGTGTGGACGTTTCTGTCCCGAAATTAGAGGGTGACTTGAAAGGACCCGATGTGAACATTAAAGGTCCCAAGTTGGATGTCGATGTTCCTGATATTGATGTGGAAGGTCCCGAGGGAAAATGGAAAGGACCCAAGATAAAAATGCCCGAGATGCACATTAAGGCACCTAAACTTTCTATGCCCGATGTAGACCTCAACTTGAAAGGTCCCAAAGTGAAGGGAGAAATGGACGTTTCCGTGCCAAAAATAGAGGGCGATGTGAAAGGGCCGGATCTGGAACTTACAGGGCCCAAAGTGGACATAGATGTTCCTGACGTTGACATTGAGGGCCCCGAAGGCAAGCTAAAGGGTCCCAAATTTAAGATGCCCGACATGCATTTCAAAGCCCCCAAGATCTCCATGCCCGACTTCGATCTCAACCTGAAAGGCCCCAAAGGGAAGGGGGAGGTGGAGGTTTCTCTCCCGAAAATCGAGGGCGATTTGAAAGGGCCGGACGTTGACATCAAAGGCCCTAAACTGGATGTTAATGTTCCCAACGTTGACCTAGAGTGTCCAGAAGCAAAGGTGAAAGGCCCCAAGTTCAAGATGCCCGAAATGCACTTCAAGACACCAAAAATCTCCATGCCCGACATCGATCTGAACCTGAAGGGTCCAAAGCTGAAGGGAGACATGGATGTTTCTGCCCCCAAACTAGAGGGTGCCTTGAAAGGCCCCGAGATAGACATCAAAGGTCCTAAACTGGACGTAGACGCTCCCGATGTGGATTTGGAGGTCCCAGAGGGGAAGTTGAGAGGTCCCAAATTTAAGATGCCCGAGATGCATTTTAAGGCTCCCAAGATCTCCATGCCGGACTTTGATCTCAACCTGAAAGGCCCCAAAGTGAAGGGGGATGTGGATGTCTCCATTCCCAAGTTAGAAGGTGACCTGAAAGGGCCTGAGGTTACAGTAAAAGGTCCGAAAGTGGACATAGAGGCTCCGGATGTTGACCTAGAATGTCCAGAAGGAAAGGTAAAGGGTCCCAAATTTAAGATGCCCGACATGCATTTCAAAGCCCCCAAGATCTCCATGCCCGACTTTGATCTCAACCTGAAAGGCCCCAAAGGGAAGGGGGAGGTGGACGTATCCCTTCCGAAAATCGAGGGCGATTTGAAAGGGCCGGACGTTGACATCAAAGGCCCTAAACTGGACGTAGACCTTCCTGATGTTGAACTGGAAGGTCCTGAAGGGAAGCTGAAGGGCCCCAAGTTCAAGATGCCCGAGATGCACTTCAAGACACCCAAGATCTCCATGCCCGACATCGACTTGAACCTGAAGGGCCCCAAAGTGAAGGGGGATGTGGACGTGTCTGTCCCCAAGCTGGAGGGTGACCTGAAGGGCCCAGAAATTGATATCAAAGGGCCCAAGGTTGATGTTGACCTTCCTGACATTGAGCTGGAAGGGCCGGAGGGGAAGCTGAAGGGCCCCAAGTTCAAGATGCCCGACATGCACATCAAGGCACCCAAGTTCTCCATGCCCGACGTCGACTTCAATCTGAAGGGCCCCAAAGTGAAGGGGGATGTGGATATGTCTGTCCCCAAGCTGGAGGGTGACCTGAAGGGCCCCGAGGTGGACATCAAGGGCCCCAAAGTCGACATTGAGGCGCCCGATGTGGACATTCACGGCCCAGAAGGAAAATTCAAAATGCCCAAGTTCAAGATGCCCAAATTCGGGATGCCTGGCTTCAAAGCGGAAGGTCCAGAGGTAGACGTGAACCTGCCGACAGGAAACCTGGATGTTTCTGGTCCCAAGGTGGATATCGAAGGTCCGGAGGTGGACATTGAATGTCCTGAAGGGAAGTTGAAGGGCCCCAAGTTCAAGATGCCCGAGATGCACATCAAGGCACCCAAGATCTCCATGCCCGACATCGACTTGAACCTGAAGGGCCCCAAAGTGAAGGGAGATGTGGACGTGTCTGTCCCCAAGCTGGAGGGTGACCTGAAGGGCCCCGAGGTGGACATCAAGGGCCCCAAAGTTGATATTGAGGTGCCTGACGTGGACATACATGGCCCGGAGGGTAAATTCAAAATGCCCAAGTTCAAGATGCCCAAATTTGGGATGCCGGGGCTGAAAGGAGAAGGCCCAGAGGTGGACGTGAACCTGCCGACAGGAAACCTGGATGTTTCTGGTCCCAAGGTGGATATCGAAGGTCCTGAGGTGGACATTGAATGTCCTGAAGGGAAGGTGAAGGGCCCCAAGTTCAAGATGCCCGAGATGCACTTCAAGGCACCCAAGATCTCCATGCCCGACATCGACTTGAACCTGAAGGGCCCCAAAGTGAAGGGAGATGTGGATGTGTCTGTTCCCAAGCTGGAGGGTGACCTGAAGGGCCCCGAAATTGATATCAAAGGCCCCAAGGTTGATGTTGACCTTCCTGATGTTGAGCTGGAAGGGCCGGAGGGGAAGCTGAAGGGCCCCAAGTTCAAGATGCCGGACATGCACATCAAGGCACCCAAGTTCTCCATGCCCGACGTCGACTTTAACCTGAAGGGCCCCAAAGTGAAGGGGGATGTGGACGTGTCTGTCCCCAAGCTGGAGGGTGACCTGAAGGGCCCTGAGGTGGACATCAAGGGCCCCAAAGTTGATATTGAGGTGCCTGACGTGGACATACATGGCCCGGAGGGTAAATTCAAAATGCCCAAGTTCAAGATGCCCAAATTTGGGATGCCGGGGCTGAAAGGAGAAGGCCCAGAGGTGGACGTGAACCTGCCGACAGGAAACCTGGATGTTTCTGGTCCCAAGGTGGATATCGAAGGTCCTGAGGTGGACATTGAATGTCCTGAAGGGAAGGTGAAGGGCCCCAAGTTCAAGATGCCCGAGATGCACATCAAGGCACCCAAGATCTCCATGCCCGACATCGACTTGAACCTGAAGGGCCCCAAAGTGAAGGGAGATGTGGATGTGTCTGTTCCCAAGCTGGAGGGTGACCTGAAGGGCCCCGAAATTGATATCAAAGGCCCCAAGGTTGATGTTGACCTTCCTGATGTTGAGCTGGAAGGGCCGGAGGGGAAGCTGAAGGGCCCCAAGTTCAAGATGCCCGACATGCACATCAAGGCACCCAAGTTCTCCATGCCCGACGTCGACTTCAACCTGAAGGGCCCCAAAGTGAAGGGGGATGTGGACGTGTCTGTCCCCAAGCTGGAGGGTGACCTGAAGGGCCCCGAGGTGGACATCAAGGGCCCCAAAGTCGACATTGAGGCGCCCGATGTGGACATTCACGGCCCGGAGGGAAAATTCAAAATGCCCAAGTTCAAGATGCCCAAATTCGGGATGCCTGGCTTCAAAGCGGAAGGTCCAGAGGTGGACGTGAACCTGCCGACAGGAAACCTGGATGTTTCTGGTCCCAAGGTGGACATTGAAGGTCCGGAGGTGGACATTGAAGGGCCAGAGGGGAAGGTGAAGGGCCCCAAGTTCAAGATGCCCGAGATGCACATCAAGGCACCCAAGATCTCCATGCCCGACATCGACTTGAACCTGAAGGGCCCCAAAGTGAAGGGAGATGTGGATGTGTCTGTCCCCAAGCTGGAGGGTGACCTGAAGGGCCCCGAAATTGATATCAAAGGGCCCAAGGTTGATGTTGACCTTCCTGACGTTGAGCTGGAAGGGCCGGAGGGGAAGCTGAAGGGCCCCAAGTTCAAGATGCCCGACATGCACATCAAGGCACCCAAGTTCTCCATGCCCGACGTCGACTTCAATCTGAAGGGCCCCAAAGTGAAGGGGGATGTGGATGTTTCTCTTCCCAAGCTGGAGGGTGACCTGAAGGGCCCCGAGGTGGACATCAAGGGCCCCAAAGTCGACATAGAGGTGCCTGATGTAGATATTCACGGCCCGGAGGGTAAAATAAAAATACCCAAGTTCAAAATGCCGAAGTTTGGGGTGCCTGGCTTTAAAGCAGAAGGCCCAGAGGTGGACGTGAACCTGCCGACAGGAAACCTGGATGTTTCTGGTCCCAAGGTGGATATCGAAGGTCCGGAGGTGGACATTGAAGGGCCAGAGGGGAAGTTGAAGGGCCCCAAGTTCAAGATGCCCGAGATGCACATCAAAGCACCAAAGATCTCCATGCCTGACGTCGACTTCAATCTGAAGGGCCCCAAGGTAAAAGGCGGCGTGGACGTTTCTCTTCCCAAGCTGGAAGGTGATTTGAAAGGTCCTGAGGTGGACATCAAGGGCCCCAAAGTTGACATTGAGGCACCCGATGTGGATATTCATGGTCCGGAAGGTAAAATCAAAATACCCAAGTTCAAAATGCCCAAGTTCGGGGTGCCGGGGCTGAAAGGAGAAGGGCCGGATGTTGATGTCAATCTACCTGAAGCCGATGTTGCTATTTCAGGTCCAAAGGTTGACGTTACTGTTCCCGACCTGGACATTGAAGGCCCAGAAGGAAAACTTAAGGGCCCGAAATTTAAGAAGCCCGAGATTCAGTTCAATGTTCCTAAAATCTCCATGCCGGATATTGACTTAAATCTGAAAGGGCCCAAAGTGAAAGCTGACATTGATCCTTCTGTTCCCAAAATAGAGGGCGAGCTGAAAAGTCCTAAGCTAGATATCAAAGGGCCGGAACTTGAGGTTGAGGGACCGAAGATTGATCTTGAAGGAAAGACTAAGAAATCCAGGTTTAAACTTCCAAAATTTGGCTTTTCTAGTCCTAAAGTGCAAAGCCCTGACGTGGACGTGAAGCTGAAAAAACCCGACGTTGAAATGTCTGGGCCGAAAGTTGACGTTCATGCTCCAGATGTGGATGTACAGGCGAAATCGAAAGGGTCGAAATTTAAAATGCCTTTCCTGAGTATTTCGTCGCCTAAAGTTTCGATGCCGGATGTGGAGCTCAATCTGAAAGGGCATAAAGTAAAAGGCGAGTTAGATGTTTCCAGCCCCAAGGTGGAAGGGGAACTGAAAGGTCCCGAGGTGGACATCAAAGGCCCCAAAGTCAACATTGAGGCACCCGACGTGGACATTCACGGGCCGGAGGGTAAACTCAAAATGCCCAAGTTCAAAATGCCTAAATTTGGTGTGTCTGGCTTGAAGGCCGAGGGGCCGGAGGTGGACGTGAGCATCCCGAAAGGAGAGCTGGATGTTTCGGGTCCCAAACTGGATATGGAAGGTGCTGGTTTGGAAATTGAAGGGCCGGAGGGAAAACTCAAGGGCCCCCACTTCAAGATGCCAGAAATGAACATCAAGGCACCCAAAATCTCGATGCCCGACATTGACCTGAACCTGAAAGGCCCCAAAGCGAAGGGGGATGTGGACGTCTCTCTTCCCCAGGTGGATCTGAAGGGCTCAGATTTGCAAGTGAAAGGTCCGAAAGTGGATGTCGAGGGTCCTGACCTTGACATTGAAGGTCCCAAAGGGAAACTGAAAGGCCCCAAGTTTAAGATGCCGGAAATGAATATCAAAGCTCCCAACATTTCCATGCCGGACTTTGATTTGAATTTGAAAGGTCCCAAGTCAAAAGGAGGTGTGGATGTCGATCTTTCAGGGCCAAAACTGGAAGGGGACTTGAGCGTACCCGATGTCAATATCAAAGGCCCGAAGGTTGACATTGATGCACCCGAGCTGGACGTTGAAGGGCCGGAAGGAAAACTGAAAGGCCCCAAGTTTAAAATGCCGGAGATGCACATAAAGGCTCCCAAAATTTCCATGCCTGATGCCAGCTTAAACCTCAAAGGTCCCAAGCTGAAGGGAGACATAGATGTTTCTGCTCCAAAGCTAGAAGGGGATTTGAAGGCTCCTGACATCAATATCGCAGGCCCCAAAGTCGACATTGAGGCGCCCGATGTGGACATTCACGGCCCGGAGGGTAAACTCAAAATGCCCAAGTTCAAGATGCCCAAATTTGGGATGCCTGGCTTCAAAGCAGAAGGCCCGGAGGTGGACATGAACCTGCCGACAGGAGACCTGGATGTTTCTGGTCCCAAGGTGGATATCGAAGGTCCGGAGGTGGACGTTGAAGGTCCTGAAGGGAAGTTGAAGGGCCCCAAGTTCAAGATGCCGGACATGCACGTTAAGGCACCCAAGATCTCCATGCCCGACATCAACTTGAACCTGAAGGGCCCCAAAGTGAAGGGGGATGTGGACGTGTCTGTTCCCAAGCTGGAGGGTGACCTGAAGGGCCCTGAAGTGGATATAAAAGGACCCAAGTTAGACGTAGATGTTCCCGATGTGGAGATTGAAGGACCAGAAGGAAAACTGAAAGGCCCCAAGTTGAAGATGCCCGAGATGCATTTTAAGGCTCCTAAAATTTCTATGCCGGACTTCGATTTGAACCTGAAAGGCCCGAAAGTGAAGGGGGATGTGGATGTGTCTATGCCGTGTGTGGAAGGTGACCTGAAAGGGCCAAAAGTTGATGTGAAAGGTCCCGAGTTGGATATTGGTGCCCCGGATGTTCAAATCGAGGGCCCAGAAGGAAAGGTAAAGGGTCCCAAATTTAAGATGCCCGACATGCATTTCAAAGCCCCCAAGATCTCCATGCCCGACTTTGATCTCAACCTGAAAGGCCCCAAAGGGAAGGGGGAGGTGGATGTATCCCTTCCGAAAATCGAGGGCGATTTGAAAGGGCCAGACGTTGACATCAAAGGCCCTAAACTGGACGTAGACCTTCCTGATGTTGAACTGGAAGGTCCTGAAGGGAAGGTGAAGGGCCCCAAGTTCAAGATGCCCGAGATGCACTTCAAGACACCCAAGATCTCCATGCCCGACATCGACTTGAACCTGAAGGGCCCCAAAGTGAAGGGGGATGTGGACGTGTCTGTCCCCAAGCTGGAGGGTGACCTGAAGGGCCCCGAAATTGATATCAAAGGCCCCAAGGTTGATGTAGACCTTCCTGACGTTGAGCTGGAAGGGCCGGAGGGGAAGCTGAAGGGCCCCAAGTTCAAGATGCCCGACATGCACATCAAGGCACCCAAGTTCTCCATGCCCGACGTCGACTTCAACCTGAAGGGCCCCAAAGTGAAGGGGGATGTGGACGTGTCTGTCCCCAAGCTGGAGGGTGACCTGAAGGGCCCTGAGGTGGACATCAAGGGCCCCAAAGTCGACATTGAGGCGCCCGATGTGGACATTCACGGCCCAGAAGGAAAATTCAAAATGCCCAAGTTCAAGATGCCCAAATTCGGGATGCCTGGCTTCAAAGCGGAAGGTCCAGAGGTGGACGTGAACCTGCCGACAGGAAACCTGGATGTTTCTGGTCCCAAGGTGGACATTGAAGGTCCGGAGTTGGACATTGAAGGGCCAGAGGGAAAGGTGAAGGGCCCCAAGTTCAAGATGCCCGAGATGCACATCAAGGCACCCAAGATCTCCATGCCCGACATCGACTTGAACCTGAAGGGCCCCAAAGTGAAGGGAGACGTGGAGGTTTCTGCACCTGATCTTGAAGGCCCTAAGGTTGAGATTGAGGCCCCCGACATGGACATCAAAGGCCCCAAGTTCAAGATGCCCGAGATGCACATCAAGGCTCCGAAAATCTCCATGCCTGACTTTGATCTGAACCTGAAAGGTCCCAAAGTAAAAGGAGATGTGGACGTGTCGGTGTCAGGACCAGAATGTGAACTGAAAGGTCCAGAGGTCAACATTGGCGCTCCGAAATTAGACATAAGTGCCCCTGAGGTCCATGTGGACAGTCCCGAGGGTAAATTTAAGCTGCCTAAATTCAAAATGCCCAAGTTTTCCATGCCGGGCTTTAAAGGGGAAGGGGTGGACGTGGATGTGAACCTCCCGAAGGGAGACATTGACATTTCGGGTCCCAGCATAGATGTAGAGGCTCCTGATCTGCACGTGGATGGAAAAGTCAAAGGTCCCAAATTTACAATGCCTGAAATGCACGTTAAGGCTCCCAAGGTCTCCATCCCTGACGTGGACTTCAACATCAAGGGGCCGCAACTGAAAGGAGACGTAGATGTTTCTGGACCCAGGCTTGAAGGTGATTTGAAAGCCCCCCAAATTGATGTGAAAGCCCCCAAAATAGACATTGAGGCTCCCGACGTGACCATCGAAGGGCCGGAAGGGAAACTCAAAGGCCCCAAATTCAAGATGCCGGACATGCACATCAAGGCGCCCAAGTTCTCCATGCCCGATGTTGATTTTAATCTGAAGGGCCCCAAGCTGAAGGGAGACGTGGATGTCTCGGCACCCAAGTTGGAAGGGGATTTGCAATGTCCGGATGTTGACATCAAAGGCCCCAAGTTGGACATTCAGGCACCCGACGTGAACGTTGAAGGGCCGGATGGCAAACTGAAAGGGCCCAAGCTCAAGATGCCAGAAATGCACGTCAAGACCCCCCAGATCTCCATGCCGGACATCGACCTGAACCTCAAGGGACTGAGGCTGAAAGGCGACGCTGACCTTCAGGGCCCGAAGCTCGAGGGAGGTCTGAAGGGTCCTGAAGTTGATATTAAGGGCCCCAAAGTAGATATCCAGGGCCCAGAGGTTGACGTTGATGGTCTGGAGGGAAAAGTGAAGATGCCTAAAATGAAGCTGCCCAAGTTTGGCTTTAAAGGGGAAGGTGCCGACGTGGACGTGAACCTGCCAAAGGCAGAGGTGGACCTTTCAGGCCCCAAAGTGGATATCAGCGTCCCAGATGTGAGCATCGAAGGTCCGGAGGGAAAAGTGAAAGGTCCTAAACTGAAGATGCCGGAAATGCACATGAACGTTCCTAAAATCTCAATGCCTGAGATAGACTTGAGTTTGAAAGGCCACAAAACGAAGGGAGGCTTTGACCTTTCAACCCCAAAGATGGAAGGTAACCTGAAAGGTCCTGAAATTGATATCAAAGGCCCAGAATTTGGAGTCAAAGGCCCGGAAGTTGATGTTGAATGTCCTGACCTGAACATCGAAGGGCCGGAGGCAACCGTCAAACTTCACAAGTTTAAGAAGCCAAAGTTTGGGTTTGGGATGAAAAGCCCGAAGGCGGAAATCAAGGTCCCGGGGGCAGAAGTGGATTTACCTGAGGCAGAGCTGAACGTGGAGTCGCCCGACGTCAACGTTGCTGGAAAGGGTAAGAAGAGCAAGTTCAAGATGCCAAAACTTCATGTGAGCGGCCCGAAAGTTAAAGGCAAGAAAGGTGGGTTTGATGTGAACGTGGCTGGTGGAGAGCTCGATGCGAATTTGAAATCTCCCGATCTGGATATGAACGTGGCCGGGCCGGACGTGACGATAAAAGGTGACGCTACGGTGAAGACCCCCAAAGGGAAGAAACCCATGTTTGGGAAAATCTCCTTCCCAGACGTTGAATTTGATCTTAAATCGCACAGATTCAGGGGGGATGCTTCTGTGGCCGTCCCAAAAATCGAGGGGGAACTGAAAGCGCCCGATCTAGAAGTCTCCGTGCCAACTGTCAAAGGCGACGTAAAAGGCCCGAGTCTCAACGTGGACGTCGAAGCTCCCGAGGTGAACCTGAAGAAACCAAAGTTCAAACTTCCCGGTGGGCAGGTGGGCCTAGGGGACCTGAAAATTGAGGGCGACCTGAAAGGACCCGCCGTTGACATCGCCGTTCCCTCCATCCCAGCGCCAGACGTCGACTTAAATGTGAAAGGACCAAAAGTAAAAGGGGAAGTCGCCCTTCCCGGAGCGGAACTGGAAGGTCCCGATGGAAAGCTGAAATTGCCCAAGGTGGGGAAAATGGGTCTCGGTCTGGAAATGCCGGATGCGAACTTGGATATCTCGGCCCCAGCGGTGGAAGGCGGCATGAGCCTCCCTTCGGCTGATGTGAACCTCCGAGGTGCTGACGTAAAGCTCAAAGGGCCCCAAATCTCGGGACCCGATTTTGATGGAAACCTGAAAGGACCAAAAATAAAGGGAAATCTGGATGTTTCAGGCTCTGTTGAAGGGCCAAGTGTCAGCCTGGACGCGCCAGGTGTTGACATTGGAGGCTTGGGAGGAAAGCTGAAGCTGCCAAAGTTTAAATCCCCCGCTACGGAGGGCCCTGATCTGAGCGTGAGAGGAGGCGTCGACTGCTCCGTCCCACAACTGGAGGTGGATGCGAAAGCCCCAGGTGCAAAACTCAACCTCGGCCTCCCAGGCGTCGATATCAAAGGGCCCTCGGTGGACGTTTCTGCCCCGGATTTGGATGTAAACCTGAAAGGACCAAAGTTGAAAGGAGATCTCGACCTTTCTGCCGGCGTTAAAGCCCCCCAGGCGTCAGTGGACGCGCCCGACGTGGGCTTTGAAGTTCTGGGTGGCACCATCAAGCTCCCGTCCCTCAAACTCCCTCAGTTTGGTATTTCCAGTCCAGGTGCGGATGGCGTTGATGCGGGCGTCAATCTTGAAGGCCCCCAAGTGAAAGGAGGCCTGAAGGGCTCAGGGGTTGGTGTCGGGTTGGAAGGACCCGACGTAGAATTGAAAGGGCCTAAATTCCAAATGCAGTCACCCGCTGCGTCCTTGCCGGACGTTGACCTGAAGCTGAAAGGACCAAACCTAGGGGGTGACATCAACGTTGCCGGTGACATCAAAGGCCCAAAAGTCAGCGTGGAAGCACCTCGTGTTGACCTTAAGGCGCCCGGAGCGAGCGTCCACCTTGAGGCGCCTGCCTTGGACGCCTCTGCGCTGAAAGTTGCCGGGTCGGGTTTTAATATCAATGTAAAAGGGCCGAAGATTAAAGGTGGTGCCACCATCTCTGGAGAGGCGGCAGCACCGGCTGTGAGTGCCGGCGGGGGAGCTCTTCACGTTACCGGCCCAAAGGTGGGAATCGGAGGTCCCGGCGTCACTGTGGGGGTCCCGCAAGGTAGCCCAGAAAGCAGCCTGGGAAAAGTATCGTTCCCCAAGCTGCGAATGCCGAAATTCGTGTTTTCAGACCCCGAGGTGAAGGGCAGAGAGATGGGGGTGGACGTGGAGTTCCCCGGGGCGGAGGCCAACCTCCAGGCTGGCGCCGCAGAGCTCGAGTCGGAGGACGCGGACGTCCGGCTGAAGAAATCCAAAATCAAAATGCCCAAGTTCAATTTTTCCAAGCCCAAAGGGAAGAGCAGCGGCGCCCTGAGCTCCCCGGAGGTTTCTGGGTCCGTTTCGGGATCGAAAGGTGACCTGAAGAGCTCCAAGGTCAGCTTGGGGTCGGCAGAAGGCGAGCTGGACGGGGCAGAGGGGCCGTCGGTGAAAGGGAAGTTCTCCCTCTTCAAAAGCAGGAAGACGCGTCACCGGTCGTCGTCCTTCAGCGACGAGCGCTCGTCCCACTCCACGGGAACGCTGGAGCTGGACGTCGCCTCGGGCGCCGACAAGGGGAAACAGGGTAAAATGAAATTCGGGACGTTTGGGGGAATCGGCTCGAAAACCAAAGGTTGTTACGAGGTGACGGGAAGCGACGAGGAGACGGGGAAGGCGCAGGGCAGCGGGGTGTCGCTGGCGTCCAAAAAATCGCGCCTCTCCTCTTCCTCCAGCAACGACAGCGGGACGAAGGGCGGCTTCCGCATGCCCGGGGTGGAGCTGACAGTGGCCAAGAAGAAAGAGTAGCGCGGCTGTACATAAGTGCCTGTGTATATAGGGAGCCCTTTCCCGGATTTGTATATACATTTTTTTGGGTTTTTTTTTTGTTTTTTTTTTTTTTTTTTTTGTCGCTCGGGCGAATTTCAGCCTCAGCAAGGGGCTCGGGGGGGGTGGGGAAGGGGCGGCCCACTGTGGCTCCAGCCCCGGGGGACGCTTCTCCGCGCGCTCAAACCTTTGACTTGTGCATGAAACGCTGAGAGCTTAAGTTTACTAGCGAGCTATTTTTGATAAATATATATATATTCCCCCCCCCCCCCAAACTGAAAACTTTCAGTGTTTGGATCATGAAAACGAGGTTTTTTGGGGGTTTTTTTTTGGTTGTTGTTTTGTGGTTGGTTTTTTTTTTTTGCCCCTCCATCTTAACAATCGTTTTTTGGGGTTGGTTGGGTTTTATTTGTTTTTTTTGGCTTTTATTCGCGGGCCTGCAACTTCTATTAAAAAAAAATAAAAATATATATATATAAAAAAAATAACCAAACAACCCACCTGTAAACCGCAGCTGAAAGCGAAACGCGGCTGTGGAACTCCCGCTGCGCCCTTGGAGTTAAAAAAAAAAAACAAACCCCAACCGATAATAATTGGCGTTTTTCGCGGGGTTGGGTTTGCGCAAAGGGCAGGAGATCAAATAACCCGCGCGAGGGAGAGACGGTTACCGAGCCGACGGCCGCCCCGTTTTTCGGCAGGAAATACCCCCAAAAAAGGTTTTTTTTTTTTTGCGTGTTGCCACAAAGTGACCAAGTTTGATTTTTTGTTGTTATTTTTTTTTTCTAAAAAAAATTTTTACCGCTGTGTTCGTCGCCTCTACACATTTGTTACGCGATTTGTATTATAGGGGGGGGGGGGGGAGGAGGGGAAGGAAAAAAAACCCAAACCCCAAACCCAAATCTTGTCTGAATTGCGGCCTAAAAACTCGCACCGGCCGCCTATTTTTTTTTTTTTCCCCTAGCATTCAGTATAATTTTTGTTAACGAGCGTAGCTTGAGTATAAAGCCACAAATCTAAAAAAAAATAAAATATATATATATAAAAAAATAAATATATATATTAAAAAAAAACAGCAAAACCCCTTTCAGCACTTTAATGGCCGAACTAATTGAGAATGTAAGAGAAGACTGATCTTGTAAAATGCAAATAAAAAAAAGTTTATTAACCGTGAGTCGGCGTCGCAGCTGCGTTATTTGGCTTTGGGGGGGATGGGGGGTGGGGGTGGGGGTGTTTAGGGTTATTCAACCTCCAATTTGGGGTTATTTACCCTCAAATACGCCGGGCGTGTCCCAGGGAGGACCCACAGCCCCCCCCCCCACTTTGATATGTTTATTCCCCCTCCAAAAAAAATGTCTATTTAAGCTTTTTTCCCCCAAATCATGGGGGGGGGGGGTGGCGGAGGCTGCCATCCTCCCACACACCCACACGGCCGCCCAAGGGGCTGGGGGGGGGGGGGGGCCGAAGCGGCCCCAAAACCACCACAAACGGCTGCAAATGGGGGAAAAACGGGAAAAGGGGCGCGTTAAAGGGGCAGAACATTAAAAAATATACTCCACCCCCCCCAAGGCCGCGGCGCCGCCGCCCTCCACCCCTACAGGGGGCGCTGTAAACCCCGCGGGCCCTTCTGGCCCAGACCCCGGTGGGGCGGACCGCGCATGCGCAGAGCGAGGCTTCCGGGTGCCCTGGCCGCGGTGCATGCTGGGAGCTGTAGTTCTCACATTTAGGCCGGTGCTTCTGGAGCTGTAGTTCCTGTCTTTTAGGCCGCGGTGATGCTGGGAAGCTTTCCCGCCTTGTCAGCCTATCCTTTAGGCCGCGGTGCATGCTGGGAGCTGTAG
>CM030041.1:23113-122121 GCA_017639485.1 Pluvialis apricaria
CCCCTCCCCCTCAGCCTCCCCCCCAGTAATCCCCAGTTCCCACTCCCCCAAATCCCATCTGCCCCACAACCCCCCTCAGCCCCACATCCCCTTCCCCCTCAGCCTCCCCCCCCCGAATTAATCCCTAATTTCCCCCCCCACAACCCCTCCTCAGCCTCCCCCCGCATTAATCCCCGGTTCCAGCGCCCCACAAATCCCTTCACCCCTCAGCCCCCCTCAAATCCCCTCAGACACCCCCCCCCTTTACTTCACCTCACACCGCCACCCCCCCCAACGCCTCTCCCCGCGCCCCCCAGGCCCTCTCCCTCTCCCCCCCGCCATCTCCCACCTCCCGCCTCACCGGGGGGGCCGTTGCCGCCGTCCCCGCCATCCTCCAGCGTCCCCTCGGTCGCACCGCGGCCCGGACTGCCCGGAGCCTCCGGTCCCTCCGCCGCCATGGCGTCGCGCCCAGCGCGCATGCGCGGGTGAGGGGGCGGGAGGGAAAGGACCCGGATGAGGAAACCAGCGAGGCGGAGGAGGCGGGGGCCAGAGCGGCCACCGGAGGGGCGGAGCGCCCCTTGCTGGGCGGGAGGTGCCACAGAAGCGAGGCGCGCACCATAGAGACGCGGCGGGGGGCTAGAGCGGCTTCCGGTTTCGCTTTCAAAGCCATAGAGGCGAAGCGGGGAAGAGAGGCCAGAGCGGCCAGGAGGGTCTGTGACAACCATCGAGACTCTGGGTGGGGGAAACGAGCCCAAGGGACCACCATAGAGACAAGGGGGGGAAGACAGACCAGAGCGGCCAAATGGCCCTTGAAAAACCATAGAGACAGGGGGGGAAGACAGTCCAGAGTGGCCAACTGGCCCTTGAGCAACCATAGAGGAGGACCCACGGCTGGTTGAGCGACCACAGAGCCAGGGTAGGGTGCCTAGAGCGGCCAACCGCCATCTCGACCAAGGGAAGAGGGCCAAGCTTTACTGCAACCTTTATTCCGCCGTATTTACAATTAAGCTATTAAAAATTTATACATTATTTACAAAATTAAATAATTCCTCCAACGCCGCCCGAAAAGGGAAAGGAAAAGAAGTTTTGGGGGTGAAAGGGAGCGGTTTTGGGGTCAAACGTCCCCAGTGCGGTCATCCGTGTGTCTCCGTTCCCTCCCCCGTGGTGGTTTTTACCCCAAAACTGAAGGAAATTTTGAGGAAGCCACCAAAAAAACCCCCAACCCCCACGTCCCAGAGAACCGGCCGTCAAAATTCATTTTTTTTTGGCTCAAAAGGGTTTAAACAAAAAGAATAATAAATTAGGGTTCAAAAAAAACAACCAAAAATCAACTCCCCGAAGCGGCCCCTCGACCTTCTCCAGGCACCGCTTCGTTATTGCCAAATTCCTCACTGACGTGCTCGAGTTTTGGGTAACGACAGCCAAAAATTTAAAGGGAGGGAGAAGAAAAATCAGCCTCGTTACCGAAAATAACCATTCCCGCCCCCAAAATAAACACAATAAATCACCCGCCACCGGCTCCTCACCCCACGCTGTCCTCTCGCCGCCGGTGGTTTCGGTGCAAAAAAAAAAAAAAAAAAAAAAAAAGACGCTTTTTGCCCCAAAACATTGGGGTTGCCGCCATCTCCGACCGCGGTTTCGTTTCGTTTTGGTTTTCCCTGAGATATTTGGGCTCCTGGAAGCCCTTTTCGGTTCAAAGAGGCACTGAAGAGTTGCGGCGGCGCCGGAGAAATGTGGTGGAAGAGGAGCCGGCACCGGTTTTCGGCAAAGGCGCCGGCGGTGCCTCACCGGGGTGGCACCGGAGCCACCGTGAAGGAAACGTGACCAAAATTTGGCCGTTGGGAGGTGGAAGGTGACCAAAAATAAGAATCAAAATCCACCTCCCGGTGCCATCGATAAAACAAAACCAGTAAAAACCAGTTTGGGCACGCCGTGGCACCAGTTAGGGACCGGTCGGGGTCAGGTGGAGGATTCGGGGGTTTATTAAGTTGCCGGAAAGGCGCCGGTCGGCACCGTGGTTTTGGGCTTCGAGGCGGGGGCGGATATTTCGGTAGGGGAAGTGGCTTTCCCAGGGGGTGGTGGGTTAATACTGTTAACGAGCTCGTTTGCTAACGAGGGGGGAGGGAGGTGAAAGCCGGGGGGAGGGGGGGGGCACCCAAAAATGCCTGGTGCACCGGCAAAGCGGCGGCAACTCGAGGCAGTTTCGGCCATGTGGACGCCGCCGGTGATAACGCACTCTGCAGCCGGGAGCACCCAGAGAAAACTTTGGGTTCAAAACAGGCGATTTTGAGCAATTCCAAGCGGCGCCGGCACTCGTTTGGTCACCGTCACCGCGATCAGACTCCCTGTCCTTAACTACCGCCCCCGAAACAGGCACGGTTGCCCCAAAACACCCAACCGCCGGCTCGGAAACACGCACTGGATCCCGGCTCACTGGAGAGGTAGAGAGAATTGGGGTGAAAACGGGGAAAAACGAGGCAAGAAACGCATCTGTTTGCCAGGGCGCCGCGGAAAAAAAAAAAAGAGCCGGCCATGTTTGAAGGGCGCCAACGGGCGCAGCCGGGAATCGGTTTTGCTTCCGGATGGGGGTTTTGGTGGAAAACAGGAAGGGGGGGGAAAAAAAACCAAACCAAAACAAAAAAAAAGGCAGAAAAAGAGGTGCCGTCCGGCTCGCGGCACCGGAGGGTCCGGAAACACCGAGGATGAGGGGTCGGCGCCTGCGGCGCGGCCGTGGCGACAACCGGCGGGCGTCAGTGCGAGGCTGCCGGCGGCGACGCCAGTTTCTGTAGCCGGCGGCGGCGCAGCTCCGCCGTGTCGGGTTCATCCAGCGAGGACGAGCCTTCGCCGCCGGCCTCTTCCTCTTCTTCCTCCTCGGCGGTGAAACCTTCGGCACCCGCCGGCGTGGTGGGATCTGGTAAAGGAGAAAAGGCACCAGCTGAGCATCCGGTGAAACCGGTAAACCGAGTTTTAACAACGCGGCAGGCCCGGGATTGGTGTTTTGCCGGGAAACGGGCGCCCCGGTGGTGTTTTAATGGGGATTTGGCTTTTAAAGACGGCACCGAGGCGCTCTCAGGGGTGTTTTTTTGCTCCACCCCGGTGGGTTCCTCACTCACCGGCGGCAGCGGTGGAGCCGGCGGCGGCAGTCGCGGGCGCCGAGGGGCTGCCGGGAGAGCGGAGCGGTGTGGGCTCCTCGGTGGGGGTGGAGGGGGGCCGGGGAGCGGTGGGCCGGGGTGACCTAAGAGAAGAAAATTAAACAATAAATCAGAATTTGGAGCAATTTTGGTGGATTTTTTTTAGGCAAGGCGCGGCTTTGCCGTAACCAAATCTTGCCTGCCCGGCTCAAAACATCCCCAAACCCTTCTTTTTTTGGTTTTTTATTTTCAGCAACGTTACCCGATGGTGGCCAGGACCGTCAGGTATTGGTTGATCTGCACCATGGCGGCGTCGAGGAGGGTGTGGATGTTCTGGAGACACTGCAACCGCGCTTCCAGATTTTGCCGATCGTGGCCTTCCATGGCTCGAAGTTCTTCCTCCGTTAAACCGGCAAAGCCGGCCGGCGGCACCGGCATCGGCGGGAAGCCTGCGGTGAGAAGAGGAATGAAGGGAGAGTCCCGGAGAAGGGGTGAACCCCCAAAAATCTTTCCCCGTTCTTACCAAAGAGCGGCGGCCACGGCATTCCCATCCACGGCGGTGGGAAAGGAAAAGCCGGCACCGTCCCGGCTGCCGCGGCTTCCGATCCGGCGTTGGCAGCGTCACTAGCGTCACCAGGCCTGGCGGCTGCGGCGACAAAACGGACGTGAGGGCGGCCGGGGAGGAGGGAACCCCATTTTGGCAGCGCCGACCTCTTGGATTTTGGGAGAAAACTCACCTGAAGCGGCACCGGAGCTCGAGGCGGCGTTTTCGGTGCCGTTGGGCGGTTGAACGCCGGGAACCGGCGGGAAGGGACCAACCGGCGGCCAAAAGGGAAACATTCCCGGAGGGAAGGGAGGAAGGATTCCCTGGGGAACTGCGGAGGGAGAAGAGGGTGGTGAGAGCCCCGAACGCCCAAATTTCCTTCACCGCAGCCAGACGGAACACACTAGGTCACCGGTTTGACGCCGTGTAACCGGGCTTAACCGCGCCGGCAGGAGTTTCCATGAACACATGCCGTCACGGGCAGAAATCCCACCGGCTCACGCTGCCACCCACGGGGATTTGACCTCCCAACCCTCTCCTCCGGCTGTTTTTTCCTCCAGCGCCACGGTCAACGCCCCCGGCACAGCTCAACCAGCATGGTGAGGAGTAACCGGCGGTCGGCAGCACCCGTTCTACCGCGGAGGGGCGTAAAAAAGACTCACAGTTGGGGGGTTGGGGAACTTGGGGGGTCTGGGGCGGCGGTGGGGCTTGCTCCGGCGGCTCAGGAGGCGGCTGTGCCGGGAGGGAAGCCCGGAGAACGTCCATACGGCACGTGGGACACGTCTGCTGGCGCTGGAACCACGACCGCAAGCAGCTGGAGAGGAGATGGGACATCATTACGGTCACGGTGACGGCAAAGACCTCCCGCCACCACCGCAAGGACCAAGCGGGGTTGTTATTTCGTCCCGACCTCAGCGGCAACACCAAAGAAAAGGCCAAAAGGTGCCAAAATTGAGGGGTCGGGGAACGCGCGCGCCGTCCCCGTTCCTCACCCACCTGGTGTGGAAGATGTGGTTGCACGGCAAACGTTTGGCGCCCGTCACCATCTCCTCGCGGCAGATGATGCAGACGTTGTCCATGGCCTGCAGCTCTTCCGGCGTGGCGTCGGGGTAGCTGCGTGGGGAGGAGAATTAGGTAGAAAACACCGGAAAAAAAACCATTCCCATCATTTTTAGGCAGTTCAGAGGGGACACGGGAAGGTAGCAGGACTTCCAGCTCTTCCCCACCGCCAGCCAACCCTTCCTCCTCGCCGTTATCCACCGGATTTTTGGTGAATTTAAGGTATTTAAGATATCCACGGCCTCGTCACCCTACCGGGTCCTTCCGACCTCTTTCCCGCGTGGCAAATGCGGCATTTTACTGAAATTTGGGTGTTTTTTTTTTTTTTTCAGGTGGATTCCATCTCAAAAGCAACCACCGAGGAGATGCCGACGGTGCTCAAAAGCAGCCGGGAAGGGGTGGAAACCACGCGTCGCCGCGTTACTCACAGCGTGTTCATGTTGCGGATGGCCCGGCGGGACATGATGGCGTCCGTCACCGCTTTCTTAAACTGCCTGGAAGGAGACGAGGAAGCGGTGGGATCGCGCCGACGGTGTGCCGGCAGCCGTGCCGGCACCGGAGGCTGTGCCAAAGTCAACTCACCTCATCGCCAGGTACATGGGGCGGATGGCGAAGAGCGGGAAGGTGTGGACTTTGATCATGATGGTCATGAAGGCCATGTAGAGGAGGACTTTGATGAAGCCTGGGGAAAAGAAGCACATCAGGGGCTTGTTCTTGGACAAACGCAGGTTGGTTGAGGTGGGATGGGACCCCCAAGGTCATCTGGTCCCATGTTCTTGGACATCCACACGTTGGTTGAGGTGGGATGAGACCCCCAAGGTCATCTGGTCCCATGTTCTTGGACATCCACACGTTGGTTGAGGTGGGATGGGACCTCCAAGGTCATCTGGTCCCGTGTTCTTGGACATCCACACGTTGGTTGAGGTGGGATGGGACCTCCAAGGTCATCTGGTCCCGTGTTCTTGGACATCCACACGTTGGTTGAGGTGGGATGGGACCTCCAAGGTCATCTGGTCCCGTGTTCTTGGACATCCACACGTTGGTTGAGGTGGGATGGGACTTCCAAGGTCATCTGGTCCCGTGTTCTTGGACATCCACACGTTGGTTGAGGTGGGATGGGACCTCCAAGGTCATCTGGTCCCGTGTTCTTGGACATCCACACGTTGGTTGAGGTGGGATGGGACCTCCAAGGTCATCTGGTCCAACCACATGGTCAAGTAGGTCACCAGGAGCTGGTCGTCCAAGACCATGACCCAACGACTTTTGAGTATCTCCAAAGATGGAGATGCCGCCACCTCTCTGAGCAACCAGTCCCAGCTCTCTCAGCCCCTCCAGTCCCTTCGTCGTCTTGGTGGCCCTTCGTTGGACATCCTCCAGTATGTCCCAGTCTCTCTTGGACTGGAGAGCTCAAGTGGTGGATTCAGGTCTCCAGGTGTGGCCTCACCACCCCTTAATCACCTCCCTCAACCTGCTGGTTGTCCCAGATCACCGTTGGCCTTTGTTGTTGGCTTGTGCTCAACCTGGTGTCCACCAGAACCCCCAGTTGAACCATTGCCCACCATATACTGGTGCCGGGGTTTGTTGGATTTGGCCCACCCCTTGGTTGAACCTCATGAGGTTCTTCTTGAACCATTTCTGCAGCCGAAAAGGTCCCTCTGGACAATGGCGTAACCCCGCGGTGCAGCAGCCAACTCCTCCTGGTTTGGTGTCACCGGGAAAGTGGCGGAGGTCATCCAGATCGTTAACAAAGATGGATCATTGCTGCTGAGCATCACCGAGACTTCACGTCTTCATTGATTGAGGACTAATTGAGCTTCATAACGATGTATCAAGCTTTACCGGGCCACGGCCAGATGGGAAACCCCCCTCCAACCCCCAAAATTGGGTGGGATGAGAAGAAAAAAAGGGAGGAAAGAGGACAACGTACCCGTGAAGAGCTCCGTGTACAGCATGTAGACGGCTTTGCTGTCCCACGGGTTCTCGTTCTGCAGATCGATGGAGTGCAGAACGTATTTGATGAAGATGGTGAGCACCATGGTCATGAGGATGGCGTACTGCGAGGAGGAAGAGCGCGGTGGGGCGTGAGGACCCGGTTGTCCGTCCCGGGGACGGACGTGGAGGTTTGTCCGTCCCGAAGGAGGAGCTATCTCCTACCTCGAAGCCGAAGACGAGCTGGACGGAGGCTCCTCGCGTGAGGATGCTGTGGTACGCGTGGTTAACGAAGAGGAAATCCAGGATTCCCAGAAGGAACATCAGGGCTGCAGCGGGCGGGGGAAAAAGAAATCAGAATGAGGGGATAACGAGGAAAGGAGATAATGAACCTCCAGGTGGAGAGAGACCTCCAAAAACTGGAGCTCCAAGGGTCACACCCCGGAAAGCTCGAGGAGCATCGATCCCAGGGAGGGGCTAAACAGCTCTACGCTAAGGAAGGGTTGAATTAATGCACCCCGGTAACGAGGCTGTCTCGTTTGAAGCCTCCTCTGCTTCAAGCCACGTCTCGCGTCCTCGTACCTCACCAAAACCCCTCTCCAATTCCTCCAGATGATGATTTTTACATCCCTAAATCCCCTTTTCCAGAACAGAAATATATTTTGCCGTGGATCCGGCTTCGTATTTTTCCCACCCGGCAAAGCCGGAGCTCGTTAAACCCCCAGCAACCCCATCCCGTTCCCTCCGTAGCCCCATTAACGCTCCCTCATTAACGAGGCCGCCCTGATAAGGTTTATCGAGCGCCAATGGTCGCACGCTCGGCTGCACCAGGTTCTTCCCCCGGTCGTATGCAAACGCGTTGCCGAAATTATCTTTCCTGACCAGCTGCCGGCAACGTGCCAAACGGCAAAGCGCCGGCGGGCGGGCAGGATGCGGCCCGGGGCGGAGAAAAACAAAACACTTACAGACGATACGGAAGTGGAAGAGCCACGAGATGTTGGGGCTCCTTTCCATCTGCAAAAGAAACGGTGAAAAGGTTGAGGTTTGCCCCCCCCAAAAAAAGGCTTTTTTACGCCCGTTTTCTCGCCCAGCCGGCACTCACAAAGTCCACCCGGTCTTCCGCCAACCAGTGGAAGCACTTGAGGAAGAGGAGGAGGGTGAAAAGGGCGACGAAGCGAGGGCTGAAGTCGTCCCTGAAGACGGTGAAGGCCAAGCAGGTCTCCGTCACGGCGTACCACGACCGCTCCAGGAGGTGCTGCGGGAGAGGGGGAGGCGGTGAGGGAGCGCATGGGGGTTTCCCCTCAGCCTTTGCCCCCCTCCCCCCGTTTTTGAACCCAAAACGGTGCCAAAGACCCCTCGGGTTTCAAGATGCCCCCAGAAATGGCACCACGAGGCTCTCAGGGTTCAAAACTTCCCCCCAAAATGGCAGCAAAGGCTTCTCGGGGTTCAAAATCCTCCCCCAAAATGGTGCCAAAGAGCCCTCGGCGTTCAAAATTCCACTCCAAAATCGGTGCTGAAAGCCTCTCAAGGTTCAAAATCCCCCCCAAAAGCGGTGCCCGCAGCCTCTTGGGGTTCAAAATTTCCCCCAAATAGCACCAAAGGCCTCTTGGAGTTCAAAACTTCCCCAAAAATGGTGTCAAGGACCCCTCAACATCCAAAATTTCCTCCAGAAAGGGTGCTCAAAGCCTCTCGGGGTTTAGAATTCCCCCTAAAAGCGGTGCCCAAGGCCTCTCAGGGTTCAAAATCCCCCCCTAAATGGTGCTGAAAGCCTCTCAGGGTTCAAAATCCCCCCCAAAAGTGGTGTCCAAGGCCTCTCGGCGTTCAAAATTCCCCCCCCAAAAACACAGCCAAAGGACTCTCAGGGTTCAAAATCCCCCCCAAAATAGCACCCAAGGCCTCTCAGGCTTCAAAATCCCCCCCACCCCACGGCACCAAAAGCCTCTCGGGGTTCAAAATCTCCCCCCCAAAATGGGTCCCAAAGCTTCTCAGCATTCAAATTACCCCCAAAATAGTACTAAAGGCCGCTCAGGTTCTAAAATCCCCCCCCAAAATAGCACCAAAAGCCTGTCAGAGTTCAAAATTCCCCCCAAAACCCCTCAGTAGCTGCACATCCCTCCCCCTCCAGTAGCATCGCTGCCACCTCCAGCGCCGGCGCCAGATCTGCCCGTCCCCAGCGCCGAATTTAAACTTTTCCTCCCCCTCACTGTCGCTCACCTCCATCTCCGCCGCCCGCAGCTGCCCGAAAAACACCTTGCCCATAAATTTACCCAGGAGAAAAACCAACACGAAGGCCTGGATGTAGAGAACCTACAGAGAGGGAGGGGGAAAAACAGGGAGGGGAAGAAACCGCGGCGCAGCCAAAATTTGTTTTGAGTGACCAACGGATACGGAGGAGAATTTGGCGCCGCAAATTTGGGTCCCGGGGGATGGAGGAGACGGCGATGGGATTCTGGCTTGGCCCCAATCCTGTCTCGGGGCTCCCCGAGGGCTCCCGTGCGGGGAGGGGGAGGCAGCAACGGCGTCTTCCCGCCCTCCCCGTGCGCCGATCGGCGCCGCAGCGGCTCTCGGCGCAGCCACTCGCTCTCCCCCGGTGTTTTCGGCGCGCGCCGTTAAACGGAAAACGACCCGTTTCGGTCACCAAAAGCAGAAGTGAGGTGCGATGAGAGCTCCCGCCCCCGCCCCGTGCCGCACCACGAAGCTGCGAGGCTCGTTTCCCACCCCCCCACCTCAGCCATATGGATTAATTACCCGACGCTAATTAATTAGCCGGGTACTTACGGCCATGCTGGGGCTGGATTTGGTAAGATAAACCACGGTGGGATAGAATTGGTGCTTCAGGTAATAGGCGTGAGCCACCACCGCCGTCGTCAGCGCCAGGCTCCCCGCCATCACCACCGCCGTGCAGAGCATCTCCCCGGCTCGGCCTGCCGGGTTAAAACCCATCAAATTGAGCAAAATAAAAGGGATTTTCACTAAAAACCCTCAATTTAGCGTGAAATTGAGTGTTAGTTGGCCACGCTAACATCTTCAGGATGCGGTCAAACCCCTTCTTGGGGCAATATCTAAGCGCAACAAGAAAACGAGATGCTAAAACGAACGATGTTGCTGAGAAATTGGTATTTTTTTAACCCGCTAATGACTGCCGCACGTAATCAAAAACGCCCAGCTTCAAACAGAGCTTTTCTGCCCCAAAAAACACTCCTAGCACTGCCTAGGAGTGTCCTACATACTCGGCGTCATCGCCTGCCGCAGCCCCACGTCCCTTCTTCCCTGCCCCCAAATGCCACCTCCTTGTCCCCAACTCTTTCCCCCTCCCGATGTCACCTGTCCCCATCTCTCCCCACCCCCTTGTCCCCAACGCGGCGGGGACCTGACAAACCCCCCCCAGGTCACAGCACCTCTCTGTGTCCCTCCTCGTGTTCCCCCCTCTCAGGTGACAATCGGTCCACCCCTCCTCTCGCTGCCCCTCCCTGACTCCAGCCCTCCCCCCCAGCCCCATTTTGTGCCCCCCACATCCCTCCTCACGTCCCCTGTCCCCTCCCCAGGTCCCCTGTCCCCCCCCCCCTCACACCACTGACCCCGCGTTCTGCCCCACTGCGGGCCCCGACTCCCCGTGTCCCCCCTGAGGTGTCCCCAACAGCCCACCTCTGTGTCCCAGACCTCCAGGTGCCCCCCATGGCCCCCCCTACCCCTCTCGTTGTCCCCCGTGTCCCCTTTTCCCCTCTCAAGTCACTCATGTCCCCCCCACCCCAGTCCCCAAGTGCTCCCGAGGCCCCTGATCCCTCCAAAACCCCCCTCACCCCCTCCCCATCCTCCGGCTGCCCCCCCCTGTACCTGTATGTCCCCCCCAAGCTCTACAGCTGCCCCCCCCACGCCCCCTGTGTGTCCCCCCCAGCCCTCCAGCAGCCTGCCCCATGTCCCTATGTCCCCCTGCCACGCATCAGATGCCGCTCTCACGTCCCTGTGTGCCCCCCCCCCCCAACCCCTGAGCTGTCCCTCCCCATATCCCCGTGATGTCCCTGTGTCCCCCCTCGGCTGCCCCCTCCCATGTCCCTGTGTCCCCCCCCCCAGCCCTCCAGCTGCCCCCGATGTCCCTATGTGTCCCCCCCAGCCCTCCAGCTGCCCCCCACACCCCTGTATCCCCCCCAGCCCTCCAGCTGCCCCCCCCACGCCCCTGTGTGTCCCCCCCAGCCCTCCAGCAGCCTGCCCCATGTCCCTATGTCCCCCTGCCACGCATCAGATGCCGCTCTCACGTCCCTGTGTGCCCCCCCCAACCTCTGAGCTGTCACTCCCCATATCCCCGTGATGTCCCTGTGTCCCCCCTGAGCTGCCCCCTCCCACGTCCCTGTGTATCCCCCCCCAGCCCCCCAGGCGCCCCCAGCCCTCCAGTTGCCCACGATGTCCCTGTGTGTGTCCCCCCAGCCCACCAACTGCCCCCCCCCCCACATCCCTGTGTGTGCCCCCGACCCTTCAGCTGCCCCCTCACGTCCCTGTTCCCCCCACCCCCCCCATCCACGCCCCCTACTCCACCAAAGGCCCAACATGTCACCGCTCCCCCCACGTCCCCCCCCGGAACCCCCCTTCCCTCCAGCTCCTCCCCGACCCCCCCCCGCTGCTCTCCCCCCTCCCTCAGGCCCCGGTGTCGCCGCCCGCCACCCCCGCACTCACTCAAATCGAACGCCGCCGCCGCCGCTTCCCCCCCCCCCCGCCTCAGGCCGCTCCCCCACCGGAAGCGCCTCAGCGCGCGACACCTCACTTCCGCCCGGGCTACACCACCCGCTGCCCGGAGGGGGGGACGACACCGGTGAGGGTCACTTCCCCGCTGCTCCCCCCCGCCCCCCCCATAACGGCTCCTCCCGAGGGAGATGCTGAGGGTTCGCCTTCCCCGTCTGACCCCCACGCGTGGCGCAGTGGGGAGGGAAGCGCCCACGAACCCCCCAAAACACCCTGGGCTCTCCCCCCCCCCCTCCACGCCCGCACTTGGTACGGTCCGAGCTGCTCCGCAGCCGGCGCTTGGGTGGGCGGGAACGCCAAGGGTCCCGTGTCTCGCTCTCATTGGTCAGCCCGTCCGGCGCTCGACCAATCAAAAAAAAATCCCCCCGCGCGGCGCCGGTTAATCCGCGGCTGTTGCTATGGGAGGGGCGATGAGTTGCGCTCGGCCTCAGCCCTCCCCGCTCCCCCCTTTGGCGTCAGTCTCCCTCAGCCACCCGGGGAGACCTAAATTGAGCCTGATTTACCTTTTCACCCATTTTTCATACCTCACGTCACACTCGCTGCGTTTGTGTCCCCTCTAGGTGCTTCACAGCCCTTTTTTCCCTCAGAAAACCCTCAAATCCCTCACCCGGCCCCCGCGGGAGGTAACGCACGCTGTGCCTCCGCCCCACCCTTCACACTTGCCAACCCCCCTCCCTCACGGAGCGCAGCCTATCAGCGACGCCCCCTCCTGCGTACCGTGCCTCTGATTGGTTAACATGGCTCACCGTCCCGCCTCCACGCTTTTGACAGGCAGCGGCGTGTGAGGGCGGGGGAGAGGGGGAAGCGGCCTTCTCCGATTGGCTGGCGCCGCGGGCGCACGGCCAATAAAAGACGGCGGCGGCGGGGAGGGCGGGGTTAAGTTGGCTCCTCCCCCGCGATGCCCACGCAGCCCCTCCCCGCGCGCGCTGCTCAGGTGAGAGGAAAAAGGCGGGAAAAGCGGCTGAGCGCATCGAGGCGCCGTTCTCTGAGGTGATTTCTGTGCCTCTCCTTAATTTGTGAGGGGAAAAAAAGGAGGCGTCGTGAGGTAAAATTAACTTCTTTCACCTTGTTTGCTGAGGGGAGGTTGATCCCTGGTGCTGTGAGGTAAAAACAACCCTGTAAATGCTTTAATTTTTGCTTTTCTCCTTGATGGGTGAGGGGAACAGCACGGTGTGGTGTGTTTTATCCGTGGCAGTGAGGGAAGAGAGTATTTAGGGGAGCACGGAGGGAGGAATTTCAGGCTCTGAGCGCTTTGCCGTGCTCGTGTTCTTTTATTGCTGTCATGGATCAAAGAAGAGGAGATGAATGCAGTCCTTTTTCTTCTATTTCCTCAGGAAATCCTCTGAGGAGGGAGAAAAAGGAGAATTATACATTATTTACTTCACTGAAACCAAGTTTGGGTGCTCCTGAGCACAAATAAACTGTTTTGAATGGGGGGTATGCGTACTATATAGGGGAGTAAAAATGCTCTTTTTTTTTAAATCATTTGTGGTGTTTTGTGAGGAAACTACCTCAATGTCTTTATGTCCTGAGGAGATGGCAAGCTGCGCCTTGGCGGCTGGGTGATAGCAGTCCTGCCGAAGTGATCTGAAATCAGAAATTAAATAAAAGAAAAGGACTTTATTATTTTCTCAATAGTTTTTCGGGGGGGGGGGGGGGGGGGGTCGTTGAGCAGCTTTGAGGGTGAGACGTGTTCCTCCTCCCTGTGGCCATGGCTTGTTTGATGTTGGGCGCTGGGGAGAGGGAATAAAACCTGCAAAAACAAGGTGTTTTTTGTCTATTTATTGAAGATAAGTGAGGCTTTGTATTTTGGGGGGTAGATCTGTTGGTTTTGTTACCTTTTTGACTGAGACAAAAGCTATTCTGAGTCTAAATTGCTTTATTTATTGGCTTTTTCAATCCTTTTCAGCATCTGACCCTTGTAGCTGATTAAAAAAAACCTACAAATCTCTGAAAAACTAAAAGTATCTTGAGTTTTTATCTATCTCTATTTATTTGGGGGCAGCCCGCCTGCTACCCCCCCGATCTCCAGCGCCTTCAAAGCAGCTTGGATTTCTAAACCAGGAGTACAAGATTAGTCTTTTTTTAGTTAAAAAAGGACACTTTTGGTCAACTGCAGGTTTAATTTTCCTGGCAGGTGGGTTTTGAGGTATTTCAGGGCTTTTTTTTTTTTAAAGAGTATCACTCAGGGCGGATTCCTCCTACTACAAGGTTTGAGAGCAGAAGGAGGCAAAGTTCAGCACCCTAAATCTTACTAGAAAACACTAATTTGAGAAAAAAATAAATTTAAAAGGAAACTATATATTTTTTTTTCTTGTTGGGAAACCAGACGGGGTCTTATTTCACTCTGGTTTGGGGCCAGAGGAGGGAATTTCTGCGCCATTCCTGTGGCATCGGAGAATAAAAAAGAGTTAAACCTGAGTTTATTGAAACATAAGGCTTTTTTTTTTTTCTCAATATCTGGGTTCTTTTGTCCTAAAACCACTTAATTAAAATAGTAAATAGGTGGAGAAAATTGGGTCAGGGCGGTTACTTCCAATCTGAGGCTTCCCTGGGGACAAAGCCCTCATTACTCCGCAAAAAGCCCATAGAAACTTATTTGCATATTCATCTTAGCCATAATTACTCATTATTTAAAAAAACAACTCTAAAAACCTGAATTTTCATAGTCTGAAGCACCTGAAAGTGGCCGAAAAAGGGATCCAGAATGTGAAAATGGTGTTTTTTTGACGCAGCGGTTGGGATGGTACCAGGAGCAAGATGGGGTGGGGGGGCTGCCCTGCTTCATTAGCGCTCATTAACAACCCCGCCTTGATTGGGGATGGTGGGGTGGGTAAAACTGGCAGTGCCTGGTGCTCAAAACCGCCGGAAAAAAGCAGGTTTGGGGTAAAATGAGTGCGTTAGAAACTACATTTTGTGTCGGGGTGTGAGACGCCGCTCAGGTTTTTGCTTTTGTGTCATTCAGCTTAAACGAGGGGTTTGGTTTGGGGGGGATTTGGAGCTTTTTGGGGGGATTTGGGGTGTTTGAACGGTCCCGTCTGGGTTTTTGGGGGGGGATTTGGAGCTTTTTAGCGGAGCTCTGGGGCGCTTGGTCAGTTTTGGGGGGGGGGGTCTGCGATTTTGGGGAGGGGTTTAGGGTGCGTTCTTGGGGCGGACGTGGAGGGTTTGAACTGATCGAGTTTTGGGGGGACTTCGGTTTTTTTGAGGGTTAAAGGGTCAGTGTTTTTTGGGGGGTTAAAGAATTGATCTGTTTTGGGGGGATTTTAGGGTGTTTGGGCTGTTTTTAGGGGGCCTTGTGGTGGCTGAGCTGTTTTGGGGGGCTTTGAGGTGGATGGGCTGGTTTTTGGGGGCATCTCAGAGTTTTTTGGGGGGTTAAAGGATTTGGTTTTGGAGGTTTTTGGGGTGGTTAAAGGGTTGGTTTGGTTTTGGGGGGGGATTAAGGGCTCGCTCTGGTTTTGGGGGCTTTGGGCCAGCCCCCCATCACCCCCTCTCCCCCAGGACAGCCCCCCCCACCTCCACGAAGGGCCCCCCCTCCCCACCCCCCCCGGGCGACGAGAGACCCCCCCCCAGCAGCCCCCGCAGCCTCCACCTGCACCGCCAGGAGCGAGAAGCCTTCTTCAGCCTGCTGGGTAAGGAAAAGGGCCGCAAAAAAACCCAAATCCTGTAAAAATGGGGGGGGGGGAATACCCCAAAACCCCCAAACCGGGTGGTTTTTCCCCCCCAAAAAAATTTTTGAAGTAATAAAGTTTTTCTCCTCGTCAAGATGACAACGTGGTGCAGGAGTTCCTGTCGATGGATGTGTGCTGCAAGATTTCTGATAAGGTCAGTCCTTCAAAACCCACTTTTTTTTTTTTAAAAAGAAAAAGCCCACCTTTCTGCCTGAATTTAGTCTTTGTTTTTTTTTTTTTTTGCCTAAAATCGCTGGTTTTTTCCTCATTTCCCAGTACCTGCTGGCGATGGTGTTGACGTACTTCAAGCGCGCCGGCCTGCCCACCAGCGAGTACACCCGCATCAACCTCTTCACCGCCCTGTACGTACCCGGCGATGACCTCGTTAACGAAGCCGGCGGGGTGCTAACGAAGCTACCCGCTCGTTAGTGAAGCCGGAGGGGCTCCGAGTGGAGCGGCTCTCTAACGCCGCCCCAAGTCTCCCCCCAAAAGGGGGTTAAACCCCAAACCCGCTCCGTCCCGGAGATTCCCCAACCTGTCTCATCCCCTCCACCTGCTGAATTGCCCGAAATCCCCGGAATTCACCCCGTTTTCCGCCCCCGCAGGTACCTGGCGAATGACATGGAGGAGGACGAGGAGGAACAGAAGTATCGGATCTTCCCCTGGGCGTTGGGGCGCCACTGGCGTCGGCTCCTGCCCCGTTTCCTGCGCCGCCGCGACCGGCTCTGGGCCCGTATGAGCTACCGGGCGGCCGTCAGCCGCCACTGCTGCGAGGAGGTCGGTGCCTGCCCAAAAACACCCAAAATCTCTTTGTTTCACCCCAAAACAAACCCCTCACCGTCAGCCCCCCCCCCGCTAAAAAAAATAATCCTTAAATACACTCAAAACCTGGTGATAATGGGGGGTGGGGGTGGTTTTTTACCCACCCCCCCACCCCCCCCCCCCCCCCCCCGCAAAAATTTTTTTTGGGTGGTTCTCCTCCCAAAGATGGGGGTTTTGGGGTGGTTCTTTGCCCCCCCCCCCCCCAGTGTTTTTTTGGGTGGTTCCCCCGCCTCAAGATGGGGGGGTGGTTTGGGGGTGCTTTTTTTGCCCCCCAAAGATTGGGGGGGTTCTCCCCCTGATGGGGTTTTTGGGTAGTTCTCCCCGCCACAAAATGGAGTGGGTTTTTGGGGGGTGGTCCCCCCCCAAAGATGGGGTTTGGGGTTTTTTTTTGGGGGGTGGTTCCCCCTCAAAGATGGGGTTTGGGGTTTTTTTGGGGGGGGTGGTTCCCCCCCCCAAGATGGGGTTTGGGGTTGTTTTTTGGGGTGGTCCCCCCCCAAGATGGGGTTTGGGGTCTTTTTTTTTTGGGGTGGTCCCCCCCCAAGATGGGGTTTGGGGTCTTTTTTTTTGGGGTGGTCCCCCCCCAAGATGGGGTTTGGGGTCTTTTTTCGGGGTGGTCCCCCCCAAGATGGGGTTTGGATTTCTTTTTTGGGGTGGTTCCCCTCCCCCAGGATATGTTTTTTTTTTTTGGGGTGGTTCCCCCCCAAGATGTGTTTGGGTTTTTTTTTGGGGGGGGTGGTTCCCCCCCAAGATGTTTTTTTTTTGGGGGGGGCGGTCCCCCCCAGATGTTTGGTTTTTTTCAGGTGGTCACCCCCCCAAGATGAGGTTTTGTGGCCTTTTTCCCCCCCCTCCCCCCCCCAATAAACGGTGTTTGTGGTGTTTCTGTTCTCCCCCCCCCCCCAAAAAAAAAAAAAATTGGGGGGGGTTTTAGGGTGGGGTTTTTTTTTTTTTGGCCCCCCCCAAACCAGCGGTGTTTCGCCCCCCCCTGCGCAGGTGATGGCGGCGGAGCCCTGGCACTGGGCCTGGCGGCGGGAGCGACCCCCCCCACCACAGCGGCGCCCACCGACCCCCCCGGCCCCCGCCCTGCGCGCGCTGCGCCCGCCCCCCCCCCGGGGCAGCGGGAGGAGGAGGAGGAGGAAAGGGGGACGCCGCGTTTCATCCTGCGGCCGCGCCGGCGCTGCGCCCCCCCGCTCCTCGCTCATCCCAAATCCCACTGAATTCCGCAGAATTTGGGCCCAATTTGGGGGGGGGGGGATGAACTTTTTTTGTGTTTTTCATTGCTCAATAATGGGGTTTTTTTAACTCAAAATCCACCTGTGCTCAGGGCGGAGCTCGGCCACGCTCTACGCCGCAGAAGTGATTTTTGGTTGGTGTCCCCCCCCATTTTTGTCCCGTTTCCCTCTTATTTATAAACCCAATTGCCCAAAATCGCTCATTTTCTACCCGTTACCGGCTACGATCCCGTTTTTAGCGCCCCCCCCCGAACTCTTCCGGACCCTCCACGGTGAGGGGGGGGGTGTGGTGGGTGCGTGACACCGTCGTGGTGTCACCGAGACCCCCCAGCGCCCTCCCGCCTCCCCCTTTTCATGTTTAAAACAAAAAAAAGGGGGAAAAACAGTTAACACGAAATATTAAAAAAGGAAAAAAAAGTCACTTTTTGCCTTTTGTGTGTGGAAAAAATAAATATAAACGGGTGGGGAGGGGGTAGGGGTGATTTTGGGGGGTCATGGGGAGGGTTTGGGGGGTTCTTCCCCCCCAAATGGGGGGGTTCCCCCCTCCTCCCTGCGCCCCCCCCCAACCCCGTTTCTCTCCTCAGGCGGTGGAGGGCGGAGGGAGCCGTGCTGCGGGCTCAGGTAGGGACGGCGGCGGCCACACACATGTCACACGCGTGTTCCAGCACTCTGTGTGTCGTGTGCGCGCCCAGGACTCCCACACGCGTGTCCTGGAGTGTTCAAGCCCCCTGCACATGTGTGTTGTGTGTCCTGAACACGCGCACGTGTGTTCCCTGTGTCCCCTGGCTGTGCACACACATGTCCAGCCCTGAACACATGTCCCCCTTGCCTTGCACACACGTGTCCTAGCCCTGAACATGTGTTCCCTGGCCTTGCACGTGCGTGTCCCAGCCCTGAACACATGTATGTTGTGGTGTTGCGTGTGTGTCCCAGCCCTGAACACACGTCCCCTGGCCCTGCACACGTGTCCAACCCTGACCATACATCCCCTGGCATTACACGTATGTCCTGGCCTTGCACACATGTCCCAGCCCTGAACACGTGTGTCACGGCCTTGCACGCATGTCACGGCCTTGCACGCATGTCCCAGCCCTGACCGTGTGTCCACTGGCCTTGCATGCCCGTCCCAGCCCTGAACATGTGTGTCATGGCCTTGCACACGCATGTCCCAGCCCTGACTATGCATGTCATGGCCTTGCACGTCCATCCCAGCCCTGAACACGTGTGTCCTGGTCTTACACACACATGTCCCAGCCCTGACCATGTGTGTCCTGGTCTTACACACACATGTCCCAGCCCTGACCATGTGTGTCACGGCCTTGCACGTCCGTCCCAGCCCTGAACGCGTGTGTCCTGGTCTTGCACACACGTGTCCCCTCCTTGAACATGCGTGTCTCCAGCCCTGAACACACGCGTGTCCTGGCCGTGCACGCGCATCCACAATGTGTCACAGCCCCTCCACACACGCGTGTCCCGTGCATGTCCTGGTCCTCTGCACACGTGTGTGTCCCCGCGTGTGTCCCACCTCCCCACACACAACTCCCACGCGTGCCCCTTGCGTGTCCGGCCCTCCGCACACGCGTGTGGCGTGCCGCACGACCCAGCGCACACCCGCGTTTCCCCCCACCGCCACCCCCTCTCCGGTCCTGCGGCCGCCACCGCCCGGCGCAATGCGGCGAAAAACCCGCGGCCGCACCGACGGACCCAAAAACCCCGGAAACGACCCCAGAACCGCCCCGGCGCACCCCCAAAACCGCTCCCTTTCACCCCATTTCCCCGCCCGGGGGTTGGGAGGGAGGGAGCAGCGGCGCAGGGAGGAGTCTCGGCGGGGGCGGGCGGGGGGTTCAACCCGGCCTCGCCTTCCTGCTTAAGGAAGACTTGCTATTAATAGTCATTTTTTTCCTTTTTTTTTTTTTGCCTTATTTGACCCAAAAGCGGCGAGTTTGGGAGCGCCCCCCCACCCCTGCTGAGGTACGTCCCCGTGTGTCGTCCCCCCCCCGCCCCGGGAGGTGACAGCCGCCCTCGGGGCCCCGGAGGCGCTTCCCCTTCTCCACAACTTTGGGGCCGGAGGCGCTTATACAACTCCCCGCGCCGCCGGAGCGGGGCGAAAAAAAAGGAGGAAAAAGGGCAAAACCCATCATTTTGGCCCATTTTCCTCACTTCTGAGCGCCGGGAAAGCGGTTGGGAGCCCCGCCCCGCAACCGAGCCTTGTTTTAAGGAGAAAAAAGGGTTTTTTTGGGGGGTTAAATCCTCCTCGGGGAGAGGGGAAGGGAGTGAAAGATTATATATTTTTTTTTAATGGTTTTGCTCCAAACGTAGCGGTTTTTGATGGGTTTTTTTTGGTTCGTTTTCATTTTTCCTCAGCGCCACGGGAGGGAAGCGGCCGCTGAGGTCTTCGCGCCCCCCGCCCCCGCCATCCGCGGCACCTGCCAGGCCGCCGGTGACCGCCGCCCTCCTGCAAACGGGGTGAAAAAAGGCGATTTTGGTCCTGCTCGGTCAAAAAGTGTATGTTTTGCCGGGGGGGGGGCGCACAAAGGGCTCCCGTTTTTGGGGGGCGGGGGGGTAACACGGAAGCGGAGGGGGGCACAGGGGGGTGAGGGGGGGACACACACCTCGTTAACGGTGTTGAGAACCTCGTTAGTGGGGAAACTCGTTAATGGGGGCGGGGGAGGAGGGTCCCTAACGAAGCCAAGCGCCCCCCCCCGTGAGCTCGGCCTCCGTCCTGCCCCGAAATGCTGCTCTCAGCAGGAGGGGGCGGTCACAGGGTGGGTTAGAACCCCCCCCATCCCCCCAACCCTCATTTTGGGGATAATTTGGGCTTTTTTTGGGCATAATCCCCCTTTTTAGGGCATCCCTGAACCCCCCCCCCAAGGGCCGCGCTGGGTTTTGGGGTGGCAAAAACTCCTATTTTTTGGGGGGGGGACACGGGACACTGCGGACATCGGTGTCACCTCTCCGTCACTCCCTCTGCAGCTCCAATCAGTGTCTAATTAAGCTCCCCAATGCTTAATTAAGCTCTCCACTGCTTAATTAAGGCCTGGAGAAGTTTAACGAGGGCCGGAGCGTTGCTTGGGGCTGCGCTGGCGGGGAGCGGCCGGTGACACACACCCCGCAACCGGCAGGACCTGTTTTGGGGGCCGTTTCCCTTCGTTTCATCGCCGATTGGGGCCCCCCCCCCCCCCCCCCGTGCCGTAATTATTCATTTTTTTTAATTTCTTTAAAATATTCTGGGGCCGTTTCGAGGTTAAATCCGACTATTTTGGGCCCGCTCGGCTGACGGGCAGCACGCAGCTGCCGCCGGGCACGGGGGGGGGGCTTCCCCGCCCCCCTTTAATTCCTTCTTTTCACCCCAAAACAGCGGCGCGCTCCGGTCACCATAATCCCCCCCCCCAAACCCGCGCGGGACCGCAGATTTGGGGGCGTTACGGTGGTTTTGTAGCATTTTCCCCCCCAAATTAAGATCGTAATTAACTCGGATTTAATAAAACCCAACTTTGAGGGGGGGGGATCTGGGGGCAGAATTCCTCTTTTTTTTCGTCCAAGCTGCCCACAGTGGGGGTCCTAAAACAGACCCCAAACCCCCTAAAATCCCCCCAAATTCCCCAAATCCCCCCAAAATTCACTCAATCCCCCAAAATTCACTCAATCCCCCCCAAAATTCACTCAATCCCCCCCAAAATTCACTCAATCCCCCCCCAAATTCACTCAATCCCCCCCCAAAATTCCTCAATTTTCCCCTCAAAAATCTCTCAAACCTCCCCAAAATTGCCGGCAAATTTGGGGTACGTGGCTCCAAAAAGCCCTTACCTTAATCCCCCTTCAGGCCGCGCAAACGAGGCTGCGCTAATTACTCATCGTTAGATTCCCCTACGCTAATGAGAAATGCTTTTAAATACACTCGTTATCCTCTTGATTTAATTAAGGTGGGGGGGCACCAGGCGCTCCCCACCTTTGTCATGGCGCGAGGGAGAGCGCGGCGGCAACGGCGGTGAAAATTAAGCGTAAAAACGAGCTTTTAGCGCTCGTTATTTTCCTCATTTGCCTAATTTAGCTCGTTTTCTCCCCAGGATGGCGGAGGAGGCCATCGTCCCGGTGTATTGCACCGGCGTTTCGGCGCAGGTGCAACGACAACGGGCGAAAGCGTTGGGTTTGGGTCGTCACGAGAACGCGGTGCGGTACCTGGAACAGGATTACGGGCGCTTGGCGGAGGAATGCCGACGTTCCGGAAATCTCTTCCGCGATCCAACATTCCCACCCGGTCCCGCTTCTCTCGGATTCCGCGAATTGGGTCCCGGCACCGCCAAAACTCACGGCGTCCAATGGAAAAGGCCGACGGTGGGTGAGGCCGTTAACGAAGGCGGCGTTAATTAACCGGTCGGCTTCGCCCGCGTGGGTTTTCTCATGGATTCCCGGCACTGTAACGGCGGTGGGGAACGCTTTCCCGCGCCGCGTTTTCGGTGACCGCGATCCGGGGCGGTTTTTCCCCGCAGGAGCTGTGTCCGCGCCCGCAGTTCATCGTGGACGGCGCCACGCGCACCGATATCTGCCAAGGAGCGCTGGGTAGGGAGCGGCCACGCTCGGCTCGGACCGATTTCTTCGGGTTTTTGCCTCAAAACAGAGAGGGGTGGTTTTTCTTTTGGGGGGGCGGGGAGGGTCGCATCTCGTTGAGGCGCGTTTGCGCAGCGTAGCCGTTACCGCCGGCGGTAATCTCGTGCCGGCGCGACGCGGCTGTGCGTTCTTCCCCGCCTTACGTACCTGCGGAGCGTAAAAAAATAAAACCGCAACGTGATAGGTGTGGAGTGATGCGGAAAAGGGCATTTTTTTACCCCAAAACTGAGAGGGAGGCGGTGCCCACAGGTGACTGTTGGCTGCTGGCGGCCATCGCCTCCCTCACGCTCAACGAGACCCTCCTTCACCGCGTGGTGCCGCACGGGCAGAGCTTCCAGCATGGCTACGCCGGCATCTTCCACTTCCAGGTGAGGCCGAAACTCCCCCTGCCAAATTTTGGGGGGTTCTTCCCTCCGGTTTGAGGGGATTTCCCTCCGGTTTGGGGCTCTTCTCCACCATTTGGAGAGGATTTCCCGCCATTTTGGGCCTCATCTCCACCATTTTGGAGCTCTTCTCCACCATTTTGAGAGGATTCCCCGCCATTTTCAGGTCCCCATCACCATTTTGGGGTCTCCCCCTCTATTTTGAGAAGATTCCCCGCCATTTTGGGGCTCCTCTCCACCATTTTGGGAGTCTCCCCCACCATTTTGAGAGGATTCCCCTCCATTTTCAGGTCCCCATCACCATTTTGGGGGTTCCCCCTCCATTTTGGGGCTCCTCCTCACCATTTTGAGAGGATTCCCCTCCATTTTGGGGCTCCTCTCTACCATTTTGGGGGTCTCCCTCTCCATTTTGAGAGGATTTCCCACCATTTTGGGGCTCCCCTCCACCATTTTGGGGGTCTCCCCCTCCATTTTGAGAAGATTCCCCGCCATTTTGGGCCTCATCTCCACCATTTTGGGGGTCTCCCCCACCATTTTGAGAGGATTCCCCTCCATTTTCAGGTCCCCATCACCATTTTGGGGGTTCCCCCTCCATTTTGGGGCTCCTCCTCACCATTTTGAGAGGATTCCCCTCCATTTTGGGGCTCCTCTCTACCATTTTGGGGGTCTCCCTCTCCATTTTGAGAGGATTTCCCACCATTTTGGGGCTCCCCTCCACCATTTTGGGGGTCTCCCCCTCCATTTTGAGAAGATTCCCCGCCATTTTGGGGCTCCTCTCCACTATTTTGGGGGTCTTCCTCTCCATTTTGAGAGGATTCCTCACCATTTTGTGGCTCCCCATCACCATTTTGGGGATTTCCCGCCATTTTGGGCCTCATCTCCACCATTTTGGGGGTCTCCTCCTCCATTTTGAGAGGATTTCCTGCCATTTTGGGGCTCCCCTCCACCATTTTGGGGGTCTCCCCCTCCATTCTGAGAGGATTCCCCACCATTTTGGGCCTCATCTCCACCATTTTGGGGGTCTCCCCCACCATTTTGAGAGGATTCCCCTCCATTTTCAGGTCCCCATCACCATTTTGGGGGTTCCCCCTCCATTTTGGGGCTCCTTCTCACCATTTTGAGAGGATTCCCCTCCATTTTGGGGCTCCTCTCTACCATTTTGGGGGTCTCCCTCTCCATTTTGAGAGGATTTCCCACCATTTTGGGGCTCCCCTCCACCATTTTGGGGGTCTCCCCCTCCATTTTGAGAAGATTCCCCGCCATTTTGGGCCTCATCTCCACCATTTTGGGGGTCTCCCCCACCATTTTGAGAGGATTCCCCTCCATTTTCAGGTCCCCATCACCATTTTGGGGGTTCCCCCTCCATTTTGGGGCTCCTCCTCACCATTTTGAGAGGATTCCCCTCCATTTTGGGGCTCCTCTCTACCATTTTGGGGGTCTCCCTCTCCATTTTGAGAGGATTTCCCACCATTTTGGGGCTCCCCTCCACCATTTTGGGGGTCTCCCCCTCCATTTTGAGAAGATTCCCCGCCATTTTGGGGCTCCTCTCCACAATTTTGGGGGTCTTCCTCTCCATTTTGAGAGGATTCCTCACCATTTTGTGGCTCCCCATCACCATTTTGGGGATTTCCCGCCATTTTGGGCCTCATCTCCACCATTTTGGGGGTCTCCTCCTCCATTTTGAGAGGATTTCCTGCCATTTTGGGGCTCCCCTCCACCATTTTGGGGGTCTCCCCCTCCATTCTGAGAGGATTCCCCACCATTTTGGGCCTCATCTCCACCATTTTGGGGGTCTCCCCCACCATTTTGAGAGGATTCCCCTCCATTTTCAGGTCCCCATCACCATTTTGGGGGTTCCCCCTCCATTTTGGGGCTCCTCCTCACCATTTTGAGAGGATTCCCCTCCATTTTGGGGCTCCTCTCCACCATTTTGGGGGTCTCCCTCTCCATTTTGAGAGGATTTCCCACCATTTTGGGGCTCCCCATCGCCATTTTGGGGCTCCCCTCCACCATTTTGGGGGTCTCCCCCTCCATTTTGAGAAGATTCCCTGCCATTTTGGGGCCCCTCTCCACCATTTTGGGGGTCTCCCGCTCCATTTTGAGAGGATTTCCCGCCATTTTAGGGCTCCCCTCCACAATTTTGGGGCTATTGACCATTTTGGGGCTCCCTGCCACCATTTTGGGGCCCCTCTCCACCATTTTGGGGGTCTCCCCCTCCATTTTGAGAAGATTCCCCACCATTTTGGGGCTCCTCTCCACTATTTTGGGGGTCTTCCTCTCCATTTTGAGAGGATTCCTCACCATTTTGTGGCTCCCCATCACCATTTTGGGGATTTCCCACCATTTTGGGCCTCATCTCCACCATTTTGGGGGTCTCCCCCTCCATTCTGAGAGGATTCCCCACCATTTTGGGCCTCATCTCCACCATTTTGGGGGTCTCCCCCTCCATTTTGAGAGGATTTCCCGCCATTTTGGGGCTCATCTCCACCATTTTGGGGCTATTGACCATCTTGGGGCTCCCCGCCACAGTTTTGAGGCTCCTCCTCACCATTTTGAGAGGATTCCTCACCGTTTTGGGGCTCCTCTCCACCATTTTGGGGGTCTCTCCCTCCATTTTGGGGTTCATCTCCACCATTTTGAGAGGATTCCCCTCCATTTTGGGGCTCCTCTCTACCATTTTGGGGGTCTCCCTCTCCATTTTGAGAGGATTTCCCACCATTTTGGGGCTCCCCTCCACCATTTTGGGGGTCTCCCCCTCCATTTTGAGAAGATTCCCCGCCATTTTGGGCCTCATCTCCACCATTTTGGGGGTCTCCCCCACCATTTTGAGAGGATTCCCCTCCATTTTCAGGTCCCCATCACCATTTTGGGGGTTCCCCCTCCATTTTGGGGCTCCTCCTCACCATTTTGAGAGGATTCCCCTCCATTTTGGGGCTCCTCTCTACCATTTTGGGGGTCTCCCTCTCCATTTTGAGAGGATTTCCCACCATTTTGGGGCTCCCCTCCACCATTTTGGGGGTCTCCCCCTCCATTTTGAGAAGATTCCCCGCCATTTTGGGGCTCCTCTCCACTATTTTGGGGGTCTTCCTCTCCATTTTGAGAGGATTCCTCACCATTTTGTGGCTCCCCATCACCATTTTGGGGATTTCCCGCCATGTTGGGCCTCATCTCCACCATTTTGGGGGTCTCCTCCTCCATTTTGAGAGGATTTCCTGCCATTTTGGGGCTCCCCTCCACCATTTTGGGGGTCTCCCCCTCCATTCTGAGAGGATTCCCCACCATTTTGGGCCTCATCTCCACCATTTTGGGGGTCTCCCCCACCATTTTGAGAGGATTCCCCTCCATTTTCAGGTCCCCATCACCATTTTGGGGGTTCCCCCTCCATTTTGGGGCTCCTCCTCACCATTTTGAGAGGATTCCCCTCCATTTTGGGGCTCCTCTCCACCATTTTGGGGGTCTCCCTCTCCATTTTGAGAGGATTTCCCACCATTTTGGGGCTCCCCATCGCCATTTTGGGGCTCCCCTCCACCATTTTGGGGGTCTCCCCCTCCATTTTGAGAAGATTCCCTGCCATTTTGGGCCTCATCACCACCATTTTGGGGGTCTCCCGCTCCATTTTGAGAGGATTTCCCGCCATTTTAGGGCTCCCCTCCACAATTTTGGGGCTATTGACCATTTTGGGGCTCCCTGCCGCCATTTTGGGGCCCCTCTCCACCATTTTGGGGGTCTCCCCCTCCATTTTGAGAAGATTCCCCGCCATTTTGGGGCTCCTCTCCACTATTTTGGGGGTCTTCCTCTCCATTTTGAGAGGATTCCTCACCATTTTGTGGCTCCCCATCACCATTTTGGGGATTTCCCGCCATTTTGGGCCTCATCTCCACCATTTTGGGGGTCTCCTCCTCCATTTTGAGAGGATTTCCTGCCATTTTGGGGCTCCCCTCCACCATTTTGGGGGTCTCCCCCTCCATTCTGAGAGGATTCCCCACCATTTTGGGCCTCATCTCCACCATTTTGGGGGTCTCCCCCTCCATTCTGAGAGGATTCCCGCCATTTTGGGGCTCATCTCCACCATTTTGGGGCTATTGACCATCTTGGGGCTCCCCGCCACAGTTTTGAGGCTCCTCCTCACCATTTTGAGAGGATTCCTCACCGTTTTGGGGCTCCTCTCCACCATTTTGGGGGTCTCTCCCTCCATTTTGGGGTTCATCTCCACCATTTTGAGAGGATTCCCCACCATTTTGAGGGCTCTCCTCCTCATTTTGGCGCTCTTCTCCACCATTTTGAGAGGATTCCCCACCATTTTGGGGCCTCTTCACCCTTTTGGGGCTCTCCCCCTCCGTTTTGAGAGGATTCCCCGCTATTTTGGGGTTCCTCCCCTCCATTTTGGGGCTCCTCTCCACCCTTTTGGGGCTGTTCACCATTTTGGGTCTCCCCCTTCCATTCTGAAGAGGATTTTGCCGCCGCCGTTTCCCTGCTGCATCATCCCCGCCGGGGTTGTGCCGCTGCGGTACCCAAAACCTGGCTATTTTCTCCCCAAAATACCACTCCCTGGGATAAAAACATATATTTTTTTTTTACCTTCCGCCTCCTTTTCTTCAGATTTGGCAATTCGGCGAGTGGCTGGACGTGGTGGTGGACGACTACCTGCCCACCAAAGACGGCAAACTGCTCTTCGTCCACTCCGCCGAGGGCACCGAGTTCTGGAGCGCTTTGTTGGAGAAAGCCTACGCCAAGTACGTCCTCCGCATTTTTCCTCCTCTTCCTTTTTGGGGTTAAAACACCCCAAAAAAAACCCCCACCCCGTCGCATCTTGCAGGGTGAACGGTTGCTACGAGGCGCTGTCGGGCGGCAGCACCTCGGAGGGTTTCGAGGACTTCACCGGCGGCGTGACGGAGTGGTACGATCTGCGCCGACCCCCGGCGGATCTCTACCAGATCATCCTCAAAGCGCTGGAGCGCGGCTCCCTGCTGGGCTGCTCCATCGACGTGAGAAAAAGGGGGCGCTTTCGGGTTAAAAAAATGAAAATTTGGGGGGCAGGAAGGGCCGTTAACGCGGCCGCCGTCTTTGTTTCCGTGCAGATAACGAGCGCCTTCGACATGGAGGCGGTGACCTTCAAGAAGCTGGTGAAGGGACACGCGTACTCGGTGACGGGGGCCAAACAGGTGAGAGACGCCACCGTTTTGGGGAGAAAACGGTGTTTTTTGGGGGCTCGGCGACCCTGACGGCGCCGTTCACAGATCAACTACCGCGGGCAATCGCTGGGCCTGATCCGTATGCGCAATCCCTGGGGAGAAGTGGAGTGGACGGGAGCCTGGAGCGATAGGTGAGGATCACGAGGGTTCGTTAGCATTAATTAACGAAGCGGCGGGGCCCCGAGGGTGACATCCGTTTGCCGCCCGCAGTTCGGCCGAGTGGAACGCGGTGGAACCGGCGCTGAGGCAGCAGCTGATGGTGAAAATGGAGGACGGCGAATTCTGGTAAGCGAAAAAAAAGATGAAAAAAAATTAAAAAAAAAAACAACCCTTTTCCCGGCTGTTTTGCACCAGGAAAAGAAGGGAAATTTTTCCGCTCCCCGTTTTTGGCGCTTCCTCTTCCCTGCAGGATGTCCTTCCGGGATTTCCTACGGGAATTTACCCGCCTGGAGATCTGTAACCTCACCCCGGACGCTCTCCAATCCCGCAAATTCCGCAAGTGGAACACGCGGCTCTACGACGGCACGTGGCGACGCGGCAGCACGGCCGGCGGCTGTCGGAACTACCCCGGTAAGCGAGGAGTTTCCCCTCAAAATAAATAATTTAAAAAATTAACCAAAAAAAAAAAAGGATTTAACCTCTTTTTGCCCTTTTTTTTTCCCAGCCACTTTCTGGATAAACCCCCAGTTTAAGATCCAGCTTGAGGAGGTGGACGATGACGGGGACGAGGGCGGCGGGCGCGAACCCGGCTGCAGCTTCCTTCTGGCGCTGATGCAGAAGCACCGGCGCCGCGAACGCCGCTACGGCAAAGACATGGAGACCATCGGCTTCGCCGTCTACGAGGTAACGGCGTCGCCCGGCGGCGTCGCCCGGTGCTGCCGCGCGACGGAGAGGTGACGCTTCTCCTCCTCTCCTTCCAGGTTCCTCCGGAGGTGGGTACGACTCGCCGGCGGTGGTAATATCGGCATTACCGCGCCGTAACCAGGAAAGACGGAAGGTGGTTGGGTTTTTTTGGGGGTTATTTTGGGTGATTTTTTTTAACCGGCAGCACGTGGGGAAGTCGGGCGTCCACCTGAAGCGGGATTTTTTCCTGGCCAACGCCTCGCGGGCGCGCTCGGAGCAGTTCATCAACCTGCGGGAGGTGAGCACGCGGTTCCGCCTGCCGCCGGGGGAGTACATCGTGGTGCCCTCCACCTTCGAACCCAACAAAGAAGGAGATTTCGTTCTCCGCGTCTTTTCCGAGAAGAAAGCCGGCACCGAGTAAGACAACCACAACCTCGTTAGCCCTAACGATGCCCTCGGCGAGTCTTTGGAAGGCAAACCTCTCCTTTCTCCTCTCCGCAGGGAAATGGACGACAAGATCCAAGCGACGCTGCCGGATGAGGTGAGGAGCGCTGAACGAACCGCGACCGTAAGGGTGCCGAGGCGTCGCCTTTTTTTTTTTTTTTTACCGAAACAGCCTTTTTTTTCCCCCTCAGAAAGTGCTCTCCGAAAGCCAAATCGATGACAACTTCAAGCAGCTCTTCAAGCAACTGGCGGGGGCGGTGAGAGGAAGGGGTTGCGGCGGGATCGGTGACGCCGGCGGTCGGTGACGCCGGTGAACAACCCGTCTTCTCCCCGCAGGACATGGAGATCAGCGTGACGGAGCTTCAGACCATCCTCAACCGCATCATCGGCAAACGTGAGCGGAGCTCCCCCCTCCCTCGCCAGCGCCTCGTTAATCACCGCGGAACTCGTTAACGCCGGGATTCTTTGCAGATAAAGATCTCCGGACCAAAGGGTTCAGCACCGAGTCCTGCCGCAGTATGGTCAACCTCATGGATGTATCCTCCACCGCCGGAATGGGGAATGGGGGGGTGTGGTGTATTTTTTTTTTGGGTGGAATTTCCCCCCCAAAAATCCCCGTTTTTCTTAACCGCCTTCCGGCCCGCAGAAAGACGGCAGCGGGAAACTGGGGCTGGTGGAGTTCAACGTCTTGTGGAACCGAATCCGCAACTACCTGGTGGGTCTGGGGGAGGTTTTGGGGTCTCTCTCCTCATGGCTGACCCCCCCTTTTTATTGAATTTTTTTAAATTTATATAATTTTATTAATTTGGGGTTTGTTTTTTTTTTTTTTTTGCGCTGCGCAGGCTATCTTCCGCAAATTTGACCTGGATAAGTCGGGCAGCATGAGCTCCTACGAGATGCGCATGGCGCTGGAAGCGGCAGGTACCGCCCCGGCTCCGGCGCTTCGTTAACGCCGCCTGGTGTTAACGACTTTCCCTCCCGGGCGGTTTGAGTGGTTTTGTTGTTTTTTTTTTTTTTCTCCTAAAAAGGTTATAAATTGAACAAAAAGCTGCACGAGCTGATCATCACCCGTTACGCGGAGCCCGACCTGGCCATCGACTTCGACAACTTCGTCTGCTGCCTGGTGCGCCTGGAGACCATGTTCCGTGAGTGACGTTTTCCCCCCAAAACCCACCGGTTTTGTCCAATTCCGCCACAATTCCTACAGGATTGAACAGGGAAAAAAAAAAAAAAAAAAAAAGGATTTAAAATAGGGGGGTTTTATCCCTACTTTCCTCATTCCATTATCTGGAAAAGTTGGAAAAACCCCACAGGAGTTGAGGGAGAAGCCAGGAAAAAGGCAAAAAAGCTTTTTTTTTTTTTTAAAAAAAACAAGATTTAAGGGGAGAAGTTGGGAAAAAAACATTTTTTTTTCTGTTAAATCCCGTTTTCCAACTTTTCCCATTAAACCCTGCGGCATTTTTGCACTTTTTCACAGAAAAAAATGTGAGGTTTCTGACTTTTCCCATGAAATCCTGTGCTTTTTTCACACTTTTTCCTGCTAAATGCTGGGGTTTTCCGACTTTCTCACTTAACTCCTGTGAGGTTTTTCCAAGTTTTCCCGGAATTTAACTTTTCCACAGAATTGAATAGGAAAAGCTGGAGAAAACCCCACAGGTTTAACAGGAAAAGTGGGGGTTTTCCTGACTTTCCCTCTTAAATTCTGGGGGGGTTTCCTCACTTTTCTCCCTTAAATCCTTTTTTTTTCCTGGCTTTTCCCCCCTTGAATTCTGTTTTTTCCCAACTTTTCCCCTTAAATCCTTCCCCATTTTTCTATTTTTTCCCCTTAAATCCTTCCCCATTTTTCTAATTTTTCCCCTTAAATCCTTCCTTGTTTTCCCAACTTTTCCCCTTAAATCCTTCCCCATTTTTCTAATTTTTCCCCTTAAATCCTTCCCCGTTTTCCCAACTGTTCTCCTTAAATCCTGCTGGCTTTTCCCAACTTTCCCCTTTAACCTCCCCCATTTTTCCCACTTAAAAAAAACAAACAAAAAAGGAAAAATAATACCTTTTTCCCTTTCCGCAGGGTTTTTCCAAGCGATGGACGTGGACCAGGACGGCGTCGTCACCTTTGACTTGCTGCAGGTACCTGGGGGTGCTGCCTGGGGCTGACAAACCCCCCCAAACCCACCCAAAAAAACCCAAACCCACTCAAAAAAAAAACCCAACCCCCCCAAAAGCCCCCCCAAACCCTTCCTCACACCCTCCTCCTCCTCCCGCAGTGGCTCCAGCTCACCATGTTTGCCTGACCGGACCCCCCACTCCTCCAAGTGCCTTCGCTGCGGAGCGAGAACTGTGCCAGTTTTTCCGGGGTTTTTTTTGCCTTTTTTTGTTTGTTTGTTTTTCAGCGTAAAAAGGGGGTGTGCGTGCAGGGGGGGGTGTGAAGGCGTTATGGCCACCCCCCCCCCCAACCGGGACACGGGGCTCTCCTCGCGCTTTGCCAAAGAAACACCCCTTTCCTCGCCTCTCGCACCCGCTGGTTTTGGGGGGAATTCTCCCATTTTTCCTACCGAAGGAGCCCGGGGTGGTGTCGGGGTGGGGGTGACACCGGGTCTCGTCCCATTTCTGAGCCCCCCATCGCCTCTCGCTTCCACCTCAGTCAGGGATCTTCTGCCTACCGGGTGCCATAATGGTGGGGGGGTTTTTTATTGTATAAATTAAAAATAAGGAAAAAAAAAAAAAACAAAAACCAAACCAAAACAAGAAATGTTATTAAAATCAAAGCTCTTTTTTTCGCCGGTCCTTTCCCCCCCTCCCCTTTTGCTTCCAGCTTTGCCGCCGGGTGCTGAGGAGGAGCGCCGGTGCTCGACGTGTCTCTTTTACCACCCGGGTGCAAAAAAAAAAACTCTTTAGGGCTTTTATATGGGGTTATAGATCTATTTTGGGGGTTGTTTGGAATAAAAACCTGCGCTGCGGCAGGTTGTGGTCCCGCCGTGAGGCTGTTGTGGCCTCAGTGGGGTGAGGAGGCGTGAGGGGACCCGACGGGGACCGACCCTCCTCAGCCGGGGTGGGTCCTGTCAGGGATCGCGGTGGATCCTGTCAGGGGCCAGGGGGAATCCTGTCAGGGACTGCAGTGGATCCGTCAGGGGCCAGGGGGAATCCTGTCAGCAGTTGGGGGGAATCCTGTCAGGAACCCGGATCGATCCTGTCAGCGATCGGGGTGAATCCTGTCAGGGACCATGGTGGAATCTGTCAGCAATTGGGGTGAATCCTGTCAGGGACCATGGTGGAATCTGTCAGCGATCGGGGTGAATCCTGTCAGGGACCATGGTGGAATCTGTCAGCAATTGGGGTGAATCCTGTCAGGGACCATGGTGGATCCTGTCAGGGACTAGGGGGAATCCTGTCAGGGACCCGGACCGATCCTGTCAGCGATCGGGGTGAATCCTGTCAAGGACTGCAGTGGATCCTGTCAGCAATTGGGGCAAATCCTGTCAGGGACCGAGGCGGATCCTGTCAGGGACTGGGGGGAATCCTGTCAGGGACTGCAGCTGATGCTGTCAGGGACCCGGACGGATCCTGTCAGTGATCAGGGCGAATCCTGTCAGGGACCACAGTGGATCCTGTCAGTGATCGGGGCAGATCCTGTCACAGACCGCGGTGGATCCTGTCAGGGACCGGGGTGAATCCTGTCAAGGACCGCGGCGGATCCTGTCAGGGACCCGGACCGATCCTGTCAGCGATCGGGGCGGTACCTCTCCAACCGGGGCGGTCCCTCTCCAACCGGGGCGGTCCTTTTCCCGACCGGGGCGGTCTGCCTGCGGCGGGAGCGGTGCCCCCCGGGGCCGGCACGACCCCTCCGTAGCCCGGTCCGGTCCCTTCGGGGTCGCTCCCCGTCGGGCACCGCCGTGAGGAGATCCCCCCGGGAGGGCGGGAAAATTCCCGCCTTTTTCCTCCATCCCCACCGGGGGATGCGGCGACCACGCCCCCTCCCCGCCCTCCCCCTCCCGTTGGCCACTTGGCCTTCCACATCTGCATAGCCACGCCCTTTCTTCCCTTATAAGGCGTGGCCCCGCCCACTTTCCGCCCCCGCTGCCGTCAAGCGCGGCGGTGTCGCGCCCGCGCGGGCTTTTCGCCGCGGCGGTAGCGATGGCGGACGCGGAGGCTGAGGGGGAGGCGGTGTCGGCCGAGGCGGTGCTGCGGGAGCTGGCGCTCTTCGAGCTGCGCTGCCGGGGCGAGGACGTGCCCGCCAGGCGTGAGGGCACCGGGGAGGGGGTATTGGGGGGTGTGGGGGTGTCACGGGGGGGTGTTTGAGGGGGTGTTGGGGGGTGTGGAGGTGTCGGGGTGTGTGTGAGGGGGTGTGGAGGCGTGTGTGAGGGGGTGTTGGGGGGCTGGGGGTGTCGGGGGGTGTTTGAGGGGGTCTTGGGGGGGTGTGGAGGTGTCGGGAGTGCATGTGAGGGGGTGTTGGGGGGCTGGGGGTGTCGGGGGGTGTTGGGGGGTGTGGAGGTGTCGGGGGGGTGTGTGAGGGGGTGTTGGGGGGTGTGGAGGTGTCGGGGGGGGTGTTTGAGGTGGCTTTGGGGGGACTGGGGGTATCACGGGGTTGCGTGAGGGGAGGTGTCGAGTAAGTTTGGGGGTGTCGGGAGGTGTTTGGGGGGGCATTGGGGTGTCGGGGGCATTGTGTGAGTCAGTATTGGGACCGGGGGTATCAGGTGGGCAGTTTGGGGGTGTCGGGAGGTGTTTGGGGGGATATTGGGGGGTCTGGGGGTGTCAGGGGAGGGGTCTGCGGGGGTTCGAGTGGTTTGGGGGTGTCAGGAGAGGCGTTTGGGGGGGTCTGGGGGTGTCGGGAGGGTTTTTTTTTAAGGGGGCCCACCAGCGGATTTTGGGGTACGTTGAGACGGGTGTGTGTGTCCCCCCCAAAACGCCGTTAACCCCTCCCTGCCCGCAGTGGTGGAGCTGTGCCTGACGCACGGGCTGGGCCCGGTGGCGTTGGCTAACGAGCTGTTGGCCTTCGTTACCAGCAAGGACCTCGGCACCCAGCTCTCCGCCGACGGCCTCGACGCCTTCGAGCATGAGGTGGTGGTGTTTTTTGGGGGGGGGTCCCGTGTTCCCCCAACCCCAAAACCCCCCCCGGAAAAAGGGACACACACACACACTCACCGCGTTCCTCCTCTTCCTCCCGCAGGTCCTCGCCAAGCGGAGCAGCCGCGTCTCCCGGAAAAGGGACAACCGCTACGGTGGTCTCCATGACGTCCACTCCCTCCAGGAGCTGTATCCTGCGGGTTTTGGGGTGATTCCTGAAAAAAACCCCAAAATGACAGGTTTGGGGGTGCTTTCTAACAAAAACCTGCAGGTTTGGGGGTGATTCCTTAAAAAGAAACAGTGGGTTTTGGGGTGATTCCTGAAAAAAACCCCACGGTTTTGGGGATGGTTCCTAAAAAAACCTGTAGGTTTTGGGGTGGTTTCTAAAAAAGCAGCGGGTTTTGGGGTGATTTCTAAAAAACCCAGCGGGTTTTGGGGTGGTTCCTAAAAAAAACAGTGGGGTTTGGGGTGACTCCTAAATAAATTCAGTGTGTTTTGGGGTGATTCCTGAAAAAACAGTGGGTTTTGGGGTGATTCCTAAATAAATTCAGCGTGTTTTGGGGTGATTCCTAAATAAATCCAGTGGGTTTGGGGGTGATTCCTGAAAAAACAGCAGGTTTTGGGGCGATTCCTAAATAAATCCAGCGGGTTTTGGGGTGATTCCTGAAAAAACAGTTGGATTTGGGGTGATTCCTAAAAACACCAGCACGTTTTGGGGTGATTCCTAAATAAATCCAGCGTGTTTGGGGTGATTCCTGAAAAAACAGTGGGTTTTGGGGTAATTTGTAAATAAATCCAGTGGGTTTTGGGGTGGTTCCTGAAAAAACCCAGCAGGTTTTGGGGTGATTCCTGAAAAAACCCAGCAGGTTTTGGGGTGATTCCTAAAAAATCCAGTGGGTTTTGGGGTGATTCCTGAAAAAACCTGCAGGTTTTGGGGCGATTCCTAAAAAAACCTTTGGGTTTTGGGATGATTCAACCTCTCTGGCAACGAGGCCTCGTTAGCGCCCGTTAACGAGGGGGGAGTTAATGGCTTTGGGGGTGTATCCCCCCCAAAAAAAAAACCAAACCCCAGGAGTGTTGGGTGCTCCTTAACGAGCCGGCAGCCTTGACGAGGAAGAAGAGGAGGATCTGCTGGACGCTTACACCACTCCGTCCAAGGTGCTCCCCAACACCTCAACCCTCCCAAATTTACCATTTTCTCCCCCAAAAAACTCTCCTCACCCCAAAATATTTATTTTTTATTTTTTTTTGTGTGTGTATTTCTCTCACAGGGTTCCCAAAAACGCAGTAATTCCACGCCGGAAACCCCCCGCCCGAAGCGCACCCTCTCCTCCCGCAGTCCCTACGCTCTTTTTTCCCCCAACAGTTTTTCCCCGAGGTAAACCCGGTGTCGCCGCCGGTGTCACCCGGTGCTCACCGCGGTGCCGCCGCTCCTCACCGTCATCCCCGACACACACACGCACACTTTCCCTTTCTTTTTTGTCCCCGCAGCGTCACCCCTTCCCAAAAATACACGGCGCGCGGCAGCCGCGGTGAGGTGGTGGCCTCGTTCGGCTCCGTCCAAGGTCCTTCTTGGAGCGGCGGTGGCGGCGCTGGCGGTTGGACCCCAAAACTTTTCGGTCCTCCCGAAGAAAATTTAACCAAAAACTACAAATTCATGTTCCAGAAAGCCCTCGACGTCCGGGAAGGTGACGCCGCGGTGCGGTGCGGTTCAGGGAGGTGACCTTCACCTCGATTTGGTGTTAATGCCGTTTTTGGGGTTTTTTTTTTACTTTTTTGGGGGGTTTTTGTAGTGCTGTCGTGGCGGATCGAGGAACTCGGTGACGCGCTCAAGAGCCGCCATCACCTGGAGGACTTCGCCTCCGTCCTGCTCCCGGCGCAGGTAAACCCTTCTCTCCGGGTGTCACCCCAAAACCTCCTTTTAGGGGATATTTTGGGGCAAAACCAGCTGGATTTGGGGTTGGGTTTGGTGTGGTGTTTTTTTTTGTGGCCCTTCTCCCGCAGGAAGCGGTGACGGTGCTGGGCCAGATCGGCTGCGACAGCAACGGGAAACTCAACGCCAAATCGGTGGTGCTGGAAGGAGACCGAGAACACTCCTCGGGCGGCCAAATCCCCCTCGATCTTTCGGAGCTGAAGGAATATTCCCTTTTTCCCGGTCAGGTGCGGCCGCGGTTTGGGGTTTTTTGTTTTGGGGGGGGGGGGAAATCCTTAATTTTCCACCCCAAAATTAGGAGCCCGATGTGGGTTTTTTTCTTTTCCCGCCCCGGCTTTTTTAGATCGTGGCGCTGGAGGGGACCAACAGCAGCGGGAAGAGATTGGTGGTCTCCAAACTCTACGAGGTGACGCCGCGGCTCCACCCACGGCGGGGGGGGGTGGGGGTTTATTTTTGGGGTGAAAAAAGGAGGATTTTTAGGGGGGAGAAGGTAATTTTATGGTTTATCCCTAGGGGGTGCCTCTTCCCTTCCACGCGCCGACGGAGCCGGCCCCGGGTGAGCACCGACGCTGCGGTTTAACACCGGGAGGGGTTAAACCCCCTCTTGGTGGCCCCCCCACCCCCTCTTAGTGGCCCCCAACCCTTTCTTTGTGGCCCCAAACCCCCTTCTTTGTGGCCCCCCAACCCCCCTTCTTTTTGGCCCCCAACCCCCCTTCTTTTTGGCCCCAACCCCCCCCCTTCTTTTTGGCCCCAACCCCCCCCTTCTTTTTGGCCCCAACCCCCCCCCTTCTTTTTGGCCCCAAACCCCCTTCTTTTTGTGGCCCCAAACCTCCCTCTTAGTGGCCCAAACCCCCTTTTAGTGGCCCCAAACACCCTCTCTTTGACCTAACCCCCCCTTCTTTTTGTGGCCCCCACACCCCTTCTTTTTGTGGCCCAAACCCCCTTTTTTGTGGCTCAACCCCCCTTTTTTTTGTGACTCAAAGCCCCTTCTTTTAGTGGCCCCAAACCTCCCTTTTAGTGGCCCCCAAACTCTCTCTTTTTGTGGCCCCAAACCCCCTTTTAGTGGCCCCAAACACCCTCTCTTTGACCTAAACCCCCCTTCTTTTTGTGGCCCCCACACCCCTTCTTTTTGTGGCCCAAACCCCCTTTTTTTGTGGCTCAACCCCCCTTTTTTTGTGGCTCAAAGCCCCTTCTTTTAGTGGCCCCAAACCTCCCTTTTAGTGGCCCCCAAACTCTCTTTTTGTGGCCCCAAACCCCCTTTTAGTGGCCCCAAACACCCTCTCTTTGACCTAAACCCCCTCCTTTTAGCGGCCCCCACAGCCCCTTCTTTTAGTGGCCCCCAAACCCCCTCTTTTTGGCCCCAAACCCCCTTCTTAGTGGCCCCCAAACTCTCTTTCTGTGGCCCCAAACCCCCTCTCTTTGACCTAAACCCCCCCTTCTTTTTGTGGCCCAGACCCCCTTCTTTTTGTGGCCCCCAAACCCCTTCTTAGTGGCCCCGAACCCCCCTTTTTGTGGCCCCAAACCCCCCTTTTTGTGGCCCCAAACCCCCCTTTTTGTGGCCCCGAACCCCTTTTTGTGGCCCCCAACCCCTCTTTTTGTGGCCCCGAACCCCGGTTTCGCCCCGCAGAGCGGAGGATGGTGCTGGTGGCCTGCGGACCCTACACCACCTCCGACAGCGTCGCCTACGACCCGCTCGCTGACCTCATCGACGTCATCGGCCGCGACCGCCCCGACCTCTGCGTCCTGGTGAGGGGCCGCCACGGGGCATTGATTACACAAACTAATTATTTTATATTCATTAACCCGATTATATAACACTAAACCAGAAGCCGCAGCGTGAAAACGCACTTGAGGCTTCAAAACCTTCAAAATCGGCGTAAAAAAAACCACCGCTGAGGGGAGAGGTGGCTCAAAACACCTTTTTTTTTTTTTTTTTTTAATGCTAAAATGACAAAACCACCTGTTTTTCACCCTAAAATTGACCCCAAAAAGCTCTGTTTTGAGAGCGAATCGTCCCCGCTCGGAACGGACGCAACCGATTTGATCGCTCTCCCCTTTTTTCCCCGCCCCGACCGTTTCGGGGCTGCGCGATGAAATTTGAGCTCAATTAACAGCGAATAATTTTTAAAAAAATATAAAAAAATACCTTTTTTTTTGGGGCGGTTTAAGGCGTTTCACTTCGCTCCCGCGCGCGGGGTCCTCCCTTCTGATTTTCTTTTTATTTTTCCTCGTTTCTTCGCAGTTTGGGCCGTTTGTGGACGCCAAACATGAACAAGTGGAGGTGAGGGCGAATCGGGGCACCCACGGGTGCTCCCCTGGGGGGTGTGGCACCCCCCAAAAGCGGGAATTCCCCAAAATCCCATGGTTTTCCCTCAATTCTTAGAACTGCCGACTCCTGGTGCCTTTCGGCGACATCTTCAAGCTCTGCGTGAAGATGATAATCGACGGGACGAGGAGGTAGGGATGGCGGCCGCCTGAAGTTTCCACGTTTTATTTTTTTTTTTTTTGCCCAAAAACTCCTCTTTTTGCACCAAACGGGATCGGGATGGGAGGTTTCCATCGATTCCTGCGCGGGAAACAGGCAGCAGAAGGGGGGAAATAATTGGATTTTTGGTGGAAAGCCTCGTTAACGGGCTCCGAAAGGGATTCGAGTCGTGGTCATGCGCTGCCGGACACGGTGTAGAGCTGCATTCCGGCTTTTTGCCCCCAAAAATCCGTGGAAAGAGGAACCGGGAAATTAACCGCCTCTTAATTAATCGCATGGTTTTCCCTCGTTTTCCAACAGCGCCGGCTCTCACCTCACTTTGTCCCATAATCGCATGGTTTTCCCTCTTTTTTCTGACAGTCTCAGCTCATCTTGTCCCATAATTGCCAATTTTTCCTGGTTTTCCCTCTTTTTTCTGACAGTGCTGGTTTGTCTTGTCCCATAATCGCGTGCTTTTCCCTCTTTTTTCCGACAGCACCGGCTTTTGGCTCATCTTCGTCCCGTAATCGCCTGTTTTTCCTGGTTTTCCCTCATTTTTCCAACAATCTTGACTCATTTTGTCCCATAATTGCCTGTTTTTCCCCCGTTTCCCGACACTGCCGGCTCTTGGCTCATCTTTGTCCCAGAATCGCCTGGTTTTCCCTCTTTTTTCCAACAGTGTCTCCTCATCTTGTCCCATAATCGCCTGTTTTTCCTCTTTTTCCCTCTTTTTTTTTTCCAACGGCACCGGCTCTCGCCTCATTTTGTCCCATAATCGCCTGTTTTTCCCTCTTTTTTCTGACAGTCTCAGCTCATCTTGTCCCATAATTGCCAATTTTTCCTGGTTTTCCCTCTGTTTTCTGACAGTGCTGGCTCGTCTTGTCCCATAATCACCTCTTTTTCCCTCTTTTTTCCGACAGAACTGGCTTTTGGCTCATCTTTGTCCCGTAATCGCCTCTTTTTCCCATTTTTCCCTCTTTTTTCCAACAGTCTCGCCTCAACTTTGTCCCATAATTACCCGTTTTTCCCCCGTTTCCCGACAGCGCCAGCTCTTGTCTCACTTTGTCCCATAATCGCATGGTTTTCCCTCTTTTTTCCGACAGTCTCAGCTCATCTTGTCCCATAATTGCCAATTTTTCCTGGTTTTCCCTCTGTTTTCTGACAGTGCTGGCTCGTCTTGTCCCATAATCACCTCTTTTTCCCTCTTTTTTCCGACAGAACTGGCTTTTGGCTCATCTTCATCCCGTAATCGCCTGTTTTTCCTGGTTTTCCCTCATTTTTCCAACAATCTTGACTCATCTTTGTCCCATAATCGCCAGTTTTTCCCCCATTTCCCGACAGCGCCGGCTCTTGGCTCATCTTTGTCCCATAATCGCCTGTTTTTCCTATTTTTCCCTCTTTTTTTTCCAACAGCACCAGCTCTCGCCTCACTTTGTCCCATAATCGCCTGGTTTTCCAAATTTTTTCCGACAGTCTCAGCTCATCTTGTCCCATAATCGCCTGTTTTTCCTGGTTTTCCCTCTTTTTTCTGACAGTGCTGGCTCGCCTTGTCCCATAATCGCCTCTTTTTTCCGACAGCACCGGCTTTTGGCTCATCTTCGTCCCGTAACACCTGTTTTTCCTGGTTTTCCCTCATTTTTCCAACAATCTTGACTCATCTTTGTCCCATAATCGCCTGTTTTTCCCCCGTTTCCCGACACTGCCGGCTCTTGGCTCATCTTTGTCCCAGAATCGCCTGGTTTTCCCTCTTTTTTCCAACAGTGTCTCCTCATCTTGTCCCATAATCGCCTGTTTTTCCTCTTTTTCCCTCTTTTTTTTCCAACGGCACCGGCTCTCGCCTCATTTTGTCCCATAATCGCATGGTTTTCCCTCTTTTTTCTGACAGTCTCAGCTCATCTTGTCCCATAATTGCCAATTTTTCCTGGTTTTCCCTCTGTTTTCTGACAGTGCTGGCTTGTCTTGTCCCATAATCGCGTGCTTTTCCCTCTTTTTTCCGACAGAACTGGCTTTTGGCTCATCTTTTTCCCATTTTTCCCTCTTTTTTCCAACAGTCTCGCCTCAACTTTGTCCAATAATTGCCCGTTTTTCCCCCGTTTCCCGACAGCGCCAGCTCTTGTCTCACTTTGTCCTATAATCGCCTGGTTTTCCCTCTTTTTTCTGACAGTGCTGGTTTGTCTTGTCCCATAATCGCGTGCTTTTCCCTCTTTTTTCCGACAGCACCGGCTTTTGGCTCATCTTCATCCCGTAATCGCCTGTTTTTCCTGGTTTTCCCTCATTTTTCCAACAATCTTGACTCATTTTGTCCCATAATCGCCCGTTTTTCCCCCGTTTCCTGACGCTGCCGGCTCTTGGCTCATCTTTGTCCCAGAATCGCCTGGTTTTCCCTCTTTTTTCCAACAGTGTCTCCTCATCTTGTCCCATAATCGCCTGTTTTTCCTGTTTTTCCCTCTTTTTTTTCCCAACAGCACCAGCTCTCGCCTCACTTTGTCCCATAATCGCCTGGTTTTCCCTCTTTTTTCCGACAGTCTTAGCTCATCTTGTCCCATAATTGCCAATTTTTCCTGGCTTTCCCTCTTTTTTCCAACAGTCTCAGCTCATCTTGTCCCATAATTGCCAATTTTTCCTGGCTTTCCCTCTTTTTTCCAACAGCGTCACCTCATCTTGTCCCATAATTGTCTGTTTTTCCTCTTTTTCCCTCTTTTTTTTTCCGACAGCGCCTGCTCTCAGCTCATTTTGTCCCATAATCGCCTGGTTTTCCCTCTTTTTTCCAACAGTCTCGCCTCATCTTTGTCCCATAATCGCCTGTTTTTCCTGGTTTTCCCTCTTTTTTTTCCGACAGCGCTGGCTCTTGGCTCACCTTTGTCCCGTAATCGCCTGTTTTTCCCCCGTTTCCCGACAGCGCCGGCTCTCGGCTCGTCTTCGTGCCGTCGTCGCGGGACGTCCACCACGACTCCGTCTATCCGCAGCCGCCCTTCCTCTACCCCGACCTTCCGAAAGACGACAAATCCGTAATTCACCGATTCCGCTTTTTACCCCCCCAAAATAAAACCCCCAAAACCCACAGAATTTCCAAAAACTGAAATCCCCCTTTTTTTTATATATATATATATATTTCCTGGCATCTTTTTGCATCCGGCAGCGATTTCTTGCCAAAAATCCCCCCTTTTTTGGGAGCAAATCCTGCGACTTCCCGGAGGAAAAGGGATTTAACCCTTTTTGGGTTAAAATTCCCTAATTTTACTCTTTTTTTATGTTTCTGGGGAGCAGCTTCTCGCGCTTCTGGCAGAAATCTGAGTGCGATTGTCACCATTTTAGGGCCGATTTGGGGTATTTGAGGAAAGCTCAGTGCGACTGCACCATTTTTGGGCAACTTTGGGGTGTTTTGGGGGCAGGTTTGGGGCATTTTGGAGTGGATTTGGGGTATTTGAGGCAAAGCCGGGCTGACTGCAACATTTTGGGGTGGGTTTGGGGCATTTTGGGGCAGGTTTGGAAGCGTTTAAAGAAAGCTCAGCACAACTGCAACTGTTTTAGGGGCAGGTTTGGGGTATTTTGGGGTGGATTTGGGGTATTTTGGGGCAGGTTTGGGGTATTTGAGGAAAGCCCATTCTGACTGCAACGTTTTGGGGTGGGTTTGGGCCATCTTGGGGTGGTTTTGGGGCATTTTAGGACTGGTTTAGGGGCATTTAGGGAAAGCTTAGCAGGAATGCGGCGGTTTAGGGCAGGTTTTGGGGTGGTTTGGGGCAGATTTGGGGTATTTGAGGAAAGCTCGGTGTGACTGCAACATTTTGGGGTGGGTTTGGGGCTTTTTGGGAGAGGTTTGGGGGCATTTAGGGGAAGCTCAGCAGGATTGCGACTTTTTTTAGGGCAGGTTTTGGGGTGGTTTGGGGCAGATTTGGGGTATTTGAGGAAAGCCCAGTCTGACTGCGACACTTTGGGGCCGGTTTGGGCCATCTTGGGGTGGTTTTGGGGCTTTTTAGGGCCAGTTTGGGGCATTTTAGGAAACCTGAGCACGTTGGGAACCTTTTAGGGCACTTTGGGGGTATTTTAGGGCCGGTTTGGGCCACCTTGGGGTGGTTTTGGGGTGTTTTAGGGCCAGTTTGGGGCATTTCAGGACTCGTTTGGGGCGTTTTATGAAACCCGAGCATGTTGGGGACCTTTTAAGGCACTTTGGGGGTATTTTAGGGGAGGTTTGGGGTGGCTTTAGAAGCGTTGAAGGAAAGCTGAGCATCACTGTGACTGTTTTAGGGGCAGGTTTGGGGTGGTTTAGGGCAGATTTGGGGTATTTGAGGAAAGCCCATTCTAAATGCGGCACTTTGGGGCCGGTTTGGGCCATCTTGGGGTGGTTTTGGGGCTTTTTAGGGCCAGTTTGGGGCATTTTAGGAAACCCAAGCACGTTGGGGACCTTTTAGGGCACTTTGGGGGTATTTTAGGGCCGGTTTGGGCCACCTTGGGGTGGTTTTGGGGTGATTTAGGGCCAGTTTGGGGCATTTCAGGACCAGTTTGGGGCGTTTTAGGAAACCCGAGCACGTTGGGGACCTTTTAGGGCACTTTGGGGGTATTTTAGGGGAGGTTTGGGGCGGCTTTAGAAGCGTTGAAAGAAAGCTGAGCATCACTGTGACTGTTTTAGGGGCAGGTTTGGGGTGGTTTAGGGCAGATTTGGGGTATTTGAGGAAAGCCCATTCTAAATGCGGCACTTTGGGGCCGGTTTGGGCCATCTTGGGGTGGTTTTGGGGCGTTTTAGGGCCAGTTTGGGGCATTTTAGGAAACCCAAGCACGTTGGGGACCTTTTAGGGCACTTTGGGGGTATTTTAGGGCCGGTTTGGGCCACCTTGGGATGGTTTTGGGGCGTTTTAGGGCCAGTTTGGGGCATTTCAGGACCAGTTTGGGGCGTTTTAGGAAACCCGAGCACGTTGGGGACCTTTTAAGGCACTTTGGGGGTATTTTAGGGGAGGTTTGGGGTGGCTTTAGAAGCGTTGAAGGAAAGCTGAGCATCACTGTGACTGTTTTAGGGGCAGGTTTGGGGTGGTTTAGGGCAGATTTGGGGTATTTGAGGAAAGCCCATTCTAAATGCGGCACTTTGGGGACGGTTTTGGGCCATCGTGGGGTGGTTTTGGGCCATCTTGGGGTGGTTTTGGGGCGTTTTAGGAAACCCGAGCATGTTGGGGACCTTTTTAGGGCACTTTGGGGGTATTTGAGGGGAGGTTTGGGGCAGCTTTAGAAGCGTTGAAGGAAAGCTGAGCATCACTGTGACTGTTTTAGGGGCAGGTTTGGGGTGGTTTAGGGCAGATTTGGGTTATTTGAGGAAAGCCCATTCTAAATGTGGCACTTTGGGGCCGGTTTGGGCCATCTTGGGGTGGTTTTGGGGTGTTTTAGGGCCGGTTTGGGGCATTTTAGGACCAGTTTGGGGCGTTTTAGGAAACCTGAGCACATTGGGGACCTTTTTAGGGCACTTTGGGGGTGTTTTGGGGTCGTGGCAAAGCCGCAGCCCGATGCGGCGTCGCCCTTTTTCTCCCCCCGCCTCCAATCCCACCAGCGCGTCCACTTCGTGTCGGACCCCTGTACCCTCGACGTCGACGGCGTCGTCCTTGGCCTGACCTCCACCGACGTCCTCTTCCACATGGGTGCCGAGGAGATCAGCAGGTGGGTGCTGTTAGATCGTTAATTAGGCTGCCCGCATAATTAATCAGCACAGTCTACGTGCTTTCTTTTTTTTTTTCCTCCTCCTTTTCTTCCCTTTCAGCTCATCCGGGATCTCGGACAGGTTCACGCGAATCCTCAAGCACATCCTGACGCAGAGGAGGTAAATACACAGTCAAACCCAAAAAGACCTTTTTTTTTTGTGGCTGAAGGAGGGAAATTCTGTACTGTTCTCACCATCTCCTCCTTTGAAGTCATTTTTACTTAAAAAAATGTCCTTTTTGGGTTTGATAACCCTTTAAAAAGAGGATTCAGAGCGTTTTAGGACTGTAAATCCTCCGCATCGGTGCGCGTCCGGCTTCCTCCAGCTGACAGCTGCCCTCGGAGACAGCAGCTACCTGGGGACAGACAAAAGAAGCAGAAATAACTCTTTCTACCCCAAAATTATCTGCCGGTTGTGTCCGAGGGTTGTTGCTACAGCCAAATGGTGCGGTAATGTCTTTTTTCTTTCATTTTTTAACCCCTCACCGGCAGTTATTACCCACTGTACCCCCCCTCGGAGGAGCTGAACGTGGACTACGAGAACTTCTACAGCTACGCCTCGTTACCCGTCACACCGGATGTCCTCGTTACCCCCTCGGAGCTGCGGTACTTCGTTAAGGTCAGTGATACCGGACAGCGCTGGTCCCCGTACGGACACCTTGAAGGGACACCGCCGGTCACCCGTTTCCATCCGGACACGGAGCCGTTGCCCACCACCCTCGGGGTGCCACAGCCCACCCACAGAATCCCTGTTCTCCATGCAGACAGCGGGATTTTGGGGGGGGCGGGCTGCCCTAAAATGTCCCAAACCCACCCCAAAATGTTGCACTCACCCTGGGCTTTCCTCAAATACCCCAAATTTGCCCTAAACCACCCCAAACCTGTCCCTAAACCGCCGCCATCCTGCTGAGGTTTCCCTAAATCCGTCCTTAATGCCCCCCAAACCCTCTCTAAACCGCCGCAGTCGCGCTCGGCTTTCCTTAAACGCCCCCAAACCACCCCAAAACCCACCACCACAGCCCCCAAAAAATACCACCGCAGCCGCAAGAAATACTGCTGCAGCCCCCCAAAAACACCACCAACCACAGCCCCCCCAAAACTGCCACCGCAGCGCCCAAAACACCACCACCGCAGCCCCCGAAACCACCACTGCAACCCCCAAAAAACCACCACTGCAGCCCCCCCAAAAAAAAAACACTGCAACCCCCAAAAAAACACCACCGCAGCCCCCCAAAAACCACCACCGCAGCCCCCCAAAAACACCAACACTGCAGCGCCCAAAACACCACCAACCGCAGCCCCCCAAAACCACCACCGCAGCCCCCAAAAAACCACCACCACAGTCCCCCAAAACACCACCACCGCAGCCCCCAAAAAACCACCACCACAACGCCCAAAAAAAGCCACTGCAGCCCCCCAAAAACCGCCCCCGCAGCCCCCCAAAACCACCACCGCAGCCCCCCAAAAATACCTTTGTAGCCACAAAAAAAACCACTGCAGGCCCCCAAAAATCACCCCCGCAGCCCCCCAGAAAAACCACCGTAGCCCCCAAAAATACCACCACAGCCCAAAAATACCACTGTAGCCGCAAAAAAACCACCACAGCCACAAAAAACCACCGCAGCTGTGCCGGATTTTCCGCTGGGAGCCTCAGAAGCTGCTCCGGGGTGGGGTGGGGGGGTGTGAAATGAAGGGATTTTAACCCAAATTTGTCATATTTAGACAAAACCTGGTTTTCAGCAGGAACAAAGCGCCGTGTCTCACCGCGGCCGGCGGGTGACGGGTGTCACGGTGTCCCCGTCGCGGTGAACGGGGATGGGTGAGCGGTGTTCCCGTTTTTTTTTTTCCCCCCCGCAGGACGTGCTGGGCTGCGTCTGCGTTAATCCCGGTCGGCTGACGAAGGGCCAGGTCGGAGGCACCTACGGCCGCCTGTACCTCCAGCGGGAAAGCGTCGCGGGCGAGCGCAAGAGTCCGTGCGTCGCCGCTCAAATCGTGAAAATTTAAATTTGCGGATGAAGATTTATTATTGGGAATTTTTGGGGTTTGGTTTTTTTTTCCCCCCTCCCCCCATTTTTCTACAATTTCAGTTCTTCGCCGGCAACAAAGCGGTGTTAATTCACCCCCCAAAAAAACCCCGCTTGTGGTTTGTCTCTCCGCCTTTCGCTTCACTCCCGTTTTCACGGGGCGCTGGGCCCGCACCGCACTTCCGTTCCTTCCGGAGCACCCCGAGACGGTGGGATTCCGCTAATGAATCAATTAACGATAAGCACGGAGGCAGCAACGAGCTGATTTTTTGTAGCGATTTTTACAGGTTTGGGTTACGGCCGACCTTGGATTCGCAGCGACGTGCGCGCAGGGTGGATTTTTTTGGAGCGATTTGGGGTCGCTCATTAGCTGTGGCTTCCTCTCCGGCTCGTTAGGGTTAACGAAGATGAGCCTCCAACTGGATTTACCCCCGGAAAAAGGAGAATCCTGGTGGGGGGAAAAAGGGGGTGGTGGGGCCAAAATCCTCTGCCGGGGTAGCGGTGTCCCCGATTCACCTCCTCGCTGATGTCATTTGGGTCGAGCTTCCTCGTTAACGGGCCGCTTTGAGTTTAATTAGTCTGAAAGCAATTAATTTCCAAGGTGCGTGTTGGGGGGGGGGGAGGCTTCGGTGGAGGACGCCGCAGCTCCTACCTGGGCAAAGTAAAAACCAACGTCAGGTTTGGGTTCGAAACGTTTTCCTTCGCTTTTTTTTTTTTGCCTTGAATTTGTGAGGAGAAAACTGGAAATGAATTAAAATTTAATTTAAAAAATTGGGGTTTTTTTGGTTTGGAAAAAAAAAAGGTAAATTCGTTGGGAAGAAAGAGACTTGAGTTTCGTAACTCCCCGCCGCGGGGTAATTCCGGGTGTCGGGAAGCTGGAAAACAACACGGGCAGTCAGTGCCGGGCCGACCCGCGTCTCTCCCTTCGTTAATTTTCCGCTTAATTACCTGCCTGGCCTTATTACAGCCTCCCTGGAGAAGCGGCGTGTTTATCTTCTCTCCCCTTTAAATCCCATGTTGTTGGGGCAAATTTGGGGTAAAATCAGGGGAAAACGGGGTCCGGAAGAGGGAGATTCCCATGGGATTTTTGTCCAAGTCCGGCTGGCCAAGATTTGCCGGAAATTCTCTGTTTTCTCCCCAAATATCAGCGCAAAGCGGCCGGGCAGCGTCGCGTTCTTCTCCAACTGCTGCGTCTCAGCCTTGGCTCCTCCTTGGATCTTTTACCAATTTTAGCGCTTCTCACCCCAAATAAAACACCGTTGTTTTTTTTTCCCCCAAGCCTCATTTTTCCTGCTTTTTTCCAGTATTCCCAGTTTGGGGTCTGTTGGTTTTTTCCCCACCCGCTGCAGGAGGAGGGGAGCCAAAAAAACCCCATTTTCTCCCCATTTTTTTCTGCGTTGATGCTCCTCCTTCAGCCTCAGTTTCCCTCGTTAAAAAACGCCGATTTTGGTTAAAAATGCGCAGGGGACGGAGTTGGGGGGGGGAGGTGGATTCAAATCCGTCAGGAAGCAGCCGGCATCTCGTTTGCCTTTTAATTAGATGATCCTTAAGGGACGAGGTTAATTTGGGATTTAAACGAGCGGAGGCTCCGGCGTTCCGCGTTGGCTGAAGAGGTGAGGGTTGTTTTTTTTTTTAGGGGGGGGGGTGTGAAACTACGGCGTTCCGTAGAGAATTCCCCCACTTCCCTATGGAACCGGCAGGAAATTTGGGGGTTTTTTTTCCAGTTTTATTTTTATTTCCTTAGGGATTTTCCTCCCAGAGAGCCGCGGCGCTGCGTTTTCCCGTGCTGGAGTGGGGATGGGAGAATAAAAAAAATCGGCGTTGCCGGTGAAGCCATCCCGGTAAGAAGCCAATGGTGAAATTTTGGGAATTGGGGGTTTGGGAGGGAGGAAAAAGGAAGGAAAAAGGAAAAAAAAAACCCCACTGGGAAGGGGGAAGCGAGGCCCCGTGCCGGGGTGGGGCTTGCCCGTTGGCTGGCAGCCGGCTGCGCCGCCGCTCCGGCCTTGGGAGGAAGGGAACGGTCGCGGTTGGCTCCGGCTCAACCGCCAAAGCGAGAGGAAGACGCGGTGAGTGTCCCGGTTTAAAAAAAAATAAAAAAAAATAATCCCACCGGTTGCCGCCGTGGGGTGTTAACCGTAGGGTTGGGGATGCGGTCGGTAAATTTGGGATTTGGAAGAGGGAGGAGTGGGGGGGGGGGGGGTGGATTTGGCCTCTTCCGGCAGCTCGCGGCACCGGTTGGTAAATCCCGGCCACCGCGAGCCGTAGGGATGCTGAGATGGGGGGGGGGAGGTTCTTTTTCATGCTTTTTAGGATGTTTTTGTGTCCCTGTCACATCCGTAATCCCCAATTAAGCGGTGGAGGGGGCGTGTGTGTGTGTGATCCCATCCTTTTTTCTTTTTTTCCAAGGAAAAAACCAAAAAAAAGATGGGATTCCTTCCCCTGACACCCCCTCCCCGCCGGGTCCCCGCAGGCGCCTCTTAATTTTAGCCCCCAGCTGGGAGGTTTCCGATTGCCCCCGGCTCAAATTAGCCCACAGCTCCCCCAAAAATAGACGGGGAAGATTTCGGGAGAAGAAGGAGGCGGGGTGGGGGGAGGCGGCATCCCCCTTCCCGCAGTTTGCAGGGAGGATTTCTCTGTCCCAACAGGGAATTTATGGAGAGAGAAAAATATATATATATTATTTTTAAAAAGAAACGATTAATCGGTATTTTAAGGAGTTGCCCGGCTCGCCGGAGCGGACTCCGACCCCGCTGCGGGGAAAGAAGGAGCGACCTGTGCCCTCATCCCAACCGCGAATCCAGCCGGGAATTCCCGGCGCTCCCCCGGCGCTGGGGTGGGGCTCGGCCGGGAGGAGCTGCCCTCAAAAAGTTGTTTTTCCTGGTTTTAAGGGTTGTTTTTTTTTTATCTTTTCCCTCCCCCTTTCTCGCCTTCGCTTTGTCGCCGCTGCGGTCGGGGGGGAGCGCGGGCGCAGCCAGGGGAAACTGAGGCACACGGGGAGAGGTTCGGCTACGGTTGAGGCCGCCGCGGTTTCCTACCCTGCGCCGGCATTTCCTCATCCTCCAACTTTTTCCTCTTTGGATTTTCCTTATCTGTGGAAAAATCTCTCCCCGATAGCGGTGTTTTCCCAGTCCTGGGGGTGGAAACCCCCCCCCAAAATTCCCCACCGGGCGTTGGGAGGGGACAGCTCTGCCCCAAACGCACCTCGTCGCGGTGTCCGCCGGCACCGCCACCTCACCGGCAGCTTCTCCCCATCCGGTGATCGGCATCAGATTCTCCAGGTAGGGACAACGACGATACCGCGATCCTGCGGAGAGAAATTAATTAATTCCACTGTCTTAACCGGGAAGATGTGGGATAAATCCTTCCCCCGCGGATCGATGCCAACCGCCGGTGCATCCGCAAAAAGGCTTTTCGGTATCACACCGAAATCGCCCTATTCCCTAAAAAAAAAACCTCCGTAATCCCCATCCCGAAGGGATGTTATTCCCCAAATATTGGGCATCGATAAATGGTGCGAAAAGGCTCAAAAAAGGGTTGAGAGGAGGAGAGATGGGAGGAAGCGGCGCTTTTTTTCGCGTGGCAAAAGCATAAAAACGGGCGGAAAGGATTCAAATTTTCACATAGCAAAGCCCAAATGGCTGAAAATGGGTAGAAAACCCCCCAAATTTTCATGTATTGAAGCCGAAATTGCTGCAAACAGGTAGGAAAGGAAACAAATTGTCGTGTACTGAAGCTTAAATTGCTGAAATGGGCCAAAAAAAGGCCAAAATGTTTGTGTCCCGCAGCCTAAAATGCTGAAAATGGGCAGAAATGAAACAAATTTCCAGGTAGCAAAGCCGAAATTGCTGAAAATGGGTAGAAAAAGAAACAAATTTTCACGTACTGAAGCTGAAATTGCTGAAATGGGCCAGAAAAAATGCCAAAATGTTTGCGTTCCACAGCCGAAATTGCTGAAAATGGGCCAAAAACCCCCAAAATGTGTGTGTCCCGCAGCCTAAATTGCTGAAAATGGGCCAAAAACCCCCAAAATGTTTGTGTCCAGCAGCCAAAATTGCTGAAAATGGGCAGAAATGAAACAAATTTCCACGTAGCGAAGCCAAAATTGCTGCAAACGGGTAGAAAAAGAAACAAATTTCCATGTAGTGAAGCGAAAATTGCTGAAATGGGCCAAAAAAAACCCCCAAAATGTTTGTGTCCCGCAGCCTAAATTGCTGAAAACGGGCAGAAAAAGAAATAAATTTTCATGTGCTGAAGCTGAAATTGCTGAAATGGGCCAAAAAAACCCCAAAATGTTTGCATTCTGCAGCCAAAATTGCTGAAAATGGGCAGAAATGAAACAAATTTCCACGTAGCGAAGCCAAAATTGCTGAAAATGGGCAGAAATGAAACAAATTTCCACATAGTGAAGCTTAAATTGATGAAATGGGCCAAAAAAACCCCAAAATGTGTTTGTCCCGCAGCCGAAATTGCTGAAAATGGGCAGAAATGAAATAAATTTCCATGCGGCGAAGCCAAAATTGCCGAAAATGGGTGGAAAAGCACCAAAATTTCGGCGTGGAGCTAATTTCTTAACGAGGAGAAGCTCTAACGATGCCTCAGCGGAGCGGGGGGAGCGCAGGTTGAGTTGAAGCCCTCAGCTCTTCTCCGGAAATGCTCCGTTGCCGAAATAACTCATTTTCCCCATTTTTCCCCACTTCCCGCCAGGAGCGCGGCTCGTTTCGCACGACGCCTGGATTATTTTGGGGCTTTAACGAGGTGGGTTTTTTTTACTGCCGGTGAAAATCCACCTAATTAACTTAACGAAGCGGGGGGGGGAGTGTATTTTAATTTTTCTCCTTTTCCGACCTGTTTTCTGCCGGCGGCGCAGTGCTCCTGCGGGGAATCGGGCGCCGGTGACGCTCCCAGCTCGCCGGCAGCTTTGCTGACTCGGCGGCGCTAAAAAATTCCAGGAAAAAGGGATTTTTTAGGATTTCATGGATGAAAAATCTCTATTCCCTCCGCTTTCGGGGCGCGCTGACCCTTTCCCAGGCTGTGCTGGTGGCAAAATCCCTTTTTTTTGAGTTTTTTGTTGGGTTTTTTCATCCTCCGTGAGCACAAAGGGCAAAGGCGCCGGCAGCCCTGAAGGTTCCCGGCGTTGCGCTGGGGCCGGCACAGCCGATCTTTGTCCCAATCCCAGCGGGGCGCTGGGTCCGGATTGGGGAGAAGAGGAGGAATTGGGGAGAGAAAGAGAAATTTGGAGTGAGAAACTGCGCTTTCTGTTCGGTGCCGGTAGAAGACGTTGAACCGAAGCTCCTGCGCCGACCCGGGAGGGGGAAATACCGGTGGTCACTTCTTGGCGCGCAAATGCGGCGCCGGTAGCATCACGCCACACCCAAACCTTGAAAATATTATTTCTCTTTTTTTTTTTTTTTTGACAAATCCACTTTTTTTTCAATGATTTTGGTGCTTTTTCGCAGCTAACCCCCCCTGCGGTTCCCCAACCGCGGCACAACACTTGCTCGCGGCCACGCCGCCGGCAGGTGTTTCGGCAAGCACCGGCGCTCCTCCAAATCCCGATTTCGGCTTTCGGCGTGTTCCCCTCTCTCCACGGTACGGCACCGGCTCCACCGGCATCTCCCCTTCCCCCTCACGGCGCCTGTATTTCACACGAGCCGCCGCTGCCGCCGCCGCTTCTCATTAGGCTTTAATCCGCCCGGGATTAACGAAGCTGAATTCTGCATCGTCAGTAGTTTTCCCAGGCCGGAGCTGCCGGGAATGGGATTACCGGTGATGGCGTTCCTCCCAGCGCCGCAGTCCTGACGGCATCGCCGGCGTCTCGGCTGAGCTTCGTTTCGAGGTGTTTTGGTGATACATTATTTTTTTTAATTTCCTCCTCTGCGCCGCTGTGGAGCGAACGGCACTTCGGGAGCGTCTCCGGCTGAACCGAGGCTCTGCGGGCAGCACCGAAAAGAGGAAATTAAGGGCAAAAATTAAAAAGAAAGGAAAAATACACCAAAACCCCAAGGGAATAACAGGAGCGGCGTAGAGAGGATGCAGTTTCGGCAGCGCTTCCTAACGCTAACGAGGGCGCAGCGGGCGGTCGAAGGTGAACGGGGGATTTTGCCATCCTACGGTGGATCGGTGTTCTAATATTTCACAGGCGAACGAGGGATTTTGCCAGTGGATTATTAATTATTATTCATCCCTCTATGGCTAATTAATTATTAGCCTTTTAAGGCAAGCGTGGGATTTCCCAGCCCTCTGTGTCTTATTAATTAATTAATAGTATATTTCGAAGGCGAACGTGGGATTTTCCAGCCCGCTCTGTATTATTATTGTTATTTTTAAGGTGATCGTGGGATTTTCCAGCCCTCTGTGCATTATTATTATTATTAATTATTATATTTTAAGGTGAACACGGGGTTTTTCCATTCCTCTGTGGATTATTATTAATATATTTTTAAGGTGAACCTGCGATTTTGGATCCCTCTGTGGATTATGAATTCTATTTTGAAGGTGAACGTGGGATTTTCCAGCCCTCTGCGGAATATTATCATCATTATTATATTATTATTTATTATTATTATCTTTTTAAGGTGAACGTGGGATTTTCCAGCCCTCTGTGGATTATTGTCATTATTATAATTTATTATTATTAATATATTTTTAAAGTGAACCTGCGATTTTAGATCCCTCTGTGGATTATTAATTCTATTTTGAAGGTGAACGTGGGATTTTCCAGCCCTCTGTGGAATATTATCACTATTATTATTTATTATTATTATCTTTTTAAGGCGAACGTGGGATTTTCCATCCCTCTGTGGATGATGATGATGATGATGATTATTAATTATTATATTTTGAAGGCAAACGTGGGATTTTCCATCCCGCCGTAGCTTATTATTACATTTTTAAGGACAAATTTACAGGGCCGAGGTCAAGTGCGGTTCAGGGCAGAGTTCGGTACCCTCCGCCGTCCCGGTGCCGCTGTGCCGCCTCGAAACTCCCCCCTCGTCACCGCGGCGCTTGAGATCCCAAAGAGCCAAAAGCCACTGATTGCTGCGGTGGTTACGACCCGTCGGCCCTCGGGGAACTCGCCCGGCTCCGTCCATCCACCGGCGGCCGCAGACCGGGGTTTGCGTTGGCTCTTTGGCACCGACCGCGACAGATTTGGGCTCATTGGGGCTATAAATCCCCTTTTCTGCCCCGCTGAGGTTGTGCATAACATTATTAACACCAAAAATGCCCCTTTTTGCCTTATTCCTCCCCACAGCTGAAAAATCACTGCCAGATCTGAACGCGTAAATTGAGTTGAATGAATATGACTCAAACTTCGGGGGGGAACAACCCCCAACTTCCTTCCCCCTCCGGCCTTAATCTCGATTATTTTGTATTTTGGCTTGTTGTTGGGTGGGGCTGCGCTCCGCGTGGCCAAGAGGAGAGGGAATGGAAATGAAAATTAAAAAATACCTCCTTTTTTTTTTTTTCTTCTTTTTTTGGACTGGCAAACCCGCTTTCCAATGCTTTGCTCTCCCAACCTTTCGCTCCGCCCCCCCCCCCCAAAAACGCAAATCCTCTTGGATTTCCAGCTCTGACCCCATTCCTGATTTTATTTTTTAATTTTTTTTTTCCCCCCCTTCCACTCCAAACGAATCTCGAGGAGAGGCCCCGAGCGCCTGGATTTAATTACCTGAGTTGTTTTGTTATCGATAACGCGGCCAACGAACTTTCGATAGAGAACCGGAGAGCGTCTGGAATTAATTTCCTGGGACGTGCTGACGTTGAGGATCTCCGTCCTCTGTGTTACAACTTGCTCTTAAGCTTTTTAATTTTTTTTCTCCCCCCTTTTTGTGTTGTTTTTTCTTTGAATTTTGCAGGTTATTTATTAAAGCTTGCATCGCCGAGGTCCAGGAAGCCAAACTTCTCTTGAGTTGGCGGGGAAGAGCGTGGCTCCTCGGTGAGATGTCCACCAAAGTGCCCATCTACCTGAAAAGGGGCAGCAGAAAAGGGAAGAAGGAGAAACTCCGCGACATCCTCTCCTCCGACATGATCAGTCCGCCCTTGGGGGACTTCAGGCACACCATTCACATCGGCAGCGGCGGGGAAAGCGACATGTTTGGGGACATCTCCTTCCTTCAAGGCAAGTTTCATCTCCTCCCCAGGACCGAAGGAAGCCTTGATTCCGATAAGGACAGCCCGGAAGCGACGCCGTTCGAGTTCTCCAGGACGGCCACCATTTCCGGTCGCGAGCAGCCGTCTTCGGAGACGTCGTCTCCCCTCCTTAAAAACGCCATTTCTTTGCCCGTCATCGGGGGACCGCAGGCCTTGACGCTGCCCTCGGCGCAAGCCCCACCGAAACCCCCGCGCTTGCACCTCGATGACAAAACGCCGCCGGCGCAAAGCCGGGAGGAAGAGGAGGAGGAGAGCAGGAGCGCCATCCCGCTGCCGCATCCCTGCGCCTCGCGTTTCGCCGCCCCGACCAACGGCTTCACCGAGGAGAAGGGCGACGCCGAGCCGCCCTTCCTCTCCCACGCCGGCTCCCTCCTCTCCCTCCACGTGGATTTGGGGCCGTCCATTTTGGAAGACGTCCTGCAAGTGATGGAGAAACACCAAGCAGAGCGAGCAGACGGATCTCTACAGGATTCGGGCCGGCAGGAAATCTTGACGTGAAGACGACTCGAGGTAAAGACGTTGAGAAACAGATTAAAATTATTATTATTTTTAGAGGGTGGGGTGATTCTTTTGGTTTGGTTTTAAGCGGTTCTTAAATTACAGCTCGAAAGTTTGACTCCGCGCACCTTCCCTAACCGGCGCTGTGGTGTTTCCTCTCGCAGAGCTCGTCGCGCAAACGAGACGTGAACGTTTCTCCTCGGCGCCGCTCCCCGCGCATCTCCGGCCGTTCCCGCAGCGCGGGGGAAGACGGGGTGGGGGGAAAAAGAAAAAAAAAAGAATCAAAACCGCCCTTACGAAGCCGAGCCGGAAAGCGCAGCGCTCGCTGCCGCCTTCTATCGCCGCTCGCCCGTTCCCGCTTCACCTTTAGCCGCGGAGCGAACCGTAGGACTGCGCCGAGCGGTGGAAAAGAAGACACCGTGCCGTTAGAAACGGTTGTTGCACTGGACGGGGATGAAACAGCGCCGGTTGAATTCCCAAATCGGGAGGATTTGGGGGGGGGCTTGGGGGTTTGTTGGTTGTTTTGTTGTTTTTTTTTTTTTTATTTTTTGCTTGGAGGGGCTGCGGTTTGCAATCGGTCGAGGCGAAGGTGTGACGCTCGCTGTTTGTCAGCCACCGGAATCATCAAGGGGATGTCAAACGTCAGCCTTCGCGCTTTAAATTTTTTTTTTTTAAGATCCCGCAAAAATCGGGAAATCTAACGGTTACGTGAGCAAAGGCTCCATCGGGCATTAACGTTGCACCGTCTCTAAGGGGAAGCGAAAAGCTCTGTGCGGAGAAGTTAAAAAAAAACCCAACCCCCCTCTCGGGCTGTATTTTAGCAGCTAAAGGCGTGGAGTTTGGGGTTGGAATTTCAAGTCGTAAATAAGATGCAAAAAAAAAAAAAAACCAACCCAAAAACCCAAACAAAAAAATGAATTGTGAAGCCGAAGGGTGAGCGCCCAGGCGGCCAGATTCCTGCGCGATGGGGAGAGAAATTCATTCTCCCTGAAAGACGCCGCCTCCGTCAATCGCAGATTGTTTTGGCCGGCCGGAGGAACGAGGGGGTGAAAGGCTTCGGCACGCAGAAAGGAATGTGAATCCCTTCTGGTTGGGGTTTTTTTTTTTTCCAAAATAATTAAAAAAAAAAAAAGAACAAAACCACCTAAAAATCAAGAAAAAAGAATCAGTGGAAATGCCAATTCTGCTGATGTCAGGGCAAAAAGAGACCTTCACACCCGACTGCGAGGGCTTTTTATCCCCGTTCCCCCATCTCCGAATCGAGGACAAGAGGAGCCTGTTGGACTCAGTAATGGCGTAAAAGCAAGCGGGACCTCGTTTCCTAGATGCTGTCGTTAATTAACGGCATCATTTTTAACCATTTCTGGTAGTTTTAACCCAGGATGAGGCTGGGAATTCCCCCTGAGTTAAGGAATTAAGGTAACTTTTCAAGAACATGCTGAGTTTTTTGCTGGCTTGCTGGAACCTGACCGTGTGTTTCTTTACATCATCGATTGCTTTTTCGTACAGGTATCGTTAAATAACGAGTCATTAGATTAATGAGCTCATAGCTCGTCACCACACAATTGTGTCCCGGCTCTTGCTTACTCTTGCCCCTACGGGGCGCTCGCACTTTTAAGACCGAAACACTCTGTTTTGGTGGAAACACTACAAATTTGGGAGTAAACCAATTTATTTTTTTTTTCTTTTTTTTTCCAAGCCTTCAGCCTGCAAAACTAATTAAGAAAATTAGGTTAATTGAGCCCGATCCAGGCAGCCACGGGGTTTAATTGCGATTTGATTTTATGCTGTTATGGATCAACCTGCTCTAAACTGACGACGCGTCCTCCGAACACACCCATCCATGTGGCGATGACTTATTTATTTTAGGGTTTTTTTTCCCAGAAATAATCCCAGTGAAAGGGTTTGGGGAGGGGGGGGTGGGGTGGTGTTTTAGAGCATCAATTGTAATTAATTTACCCTTAATTTATTTCCATGGGAGATGGGGCTGGGTTTCCCAATCCCTTCTTTTCTTGCTAACACGCCGCAGCTGCTGTTTGGTCAAACAATTTGAAGGAAAGAAAAAAAAAAAAAAAAGCCTGGAATGGCTAATTTTGGGTGGTTTCCCGGTGTGGTTTTTTTTGTGGCCCAACATCTTTGTGTGGAGTGAGGGGGATGTGACAGCACAGGGAGCTCTCGTTTTCATGGATTTCACTTTAATGAGTAAATTAAAGTGAGCCTGGGATGAAGATGTTTGAGTTTGTGCCCCCCCCCCCCCCCCCAATTGTCATCAGCAATTAGGAAATAATTGCTGTCGGATCTGGGCAGCAGCTTCCCCACGTTTCGAAATAACGCCGCGGAGGTAACAGCCAAAAATCCCCTTTTTCTCCCCATTTTTGCTCCTTCCACTCGTTACAAGCCAGGGAGGAGTTGGGGCGTTAGCGGCTTTAATTTGGCATTAAATTTGGCACCTCTTGACGGTTCCCGGCTGTGTCTGAGGCGATCCGTCCCTCCCAGGATCATCCCGCTCTGCTCCGGTGCTGGAACCGCAGCACCACCAAAACTCCCGACAGCTGGAAGAGAAATGGGAGAGCTGCTCTTACATGGGGGTTAAGGGAAAAGATGCTTTAATTTGCAGGATTTTGGTGGGTTTTCTCCTGGGAAAAGGTGACGCTCCTTCTCTGCAACACACCTCCCTGCCCGCTGCTGCCCTCTCTCACCCAGGTCTTGGACTGTATTTGAGATACACCCCCCGAAATTAGCCCAATCCTATTTTTTTCCCCCCATTTTTCTGGGTGTAATATCATCTCCTTAGCTGCTAAATAAATAAATAAACCACCCCAACCAATTTCTTTAATTAATTTTTAGCTATTAGCCATAAAATCGCTTAGGATTCCCCCTGCCCCAGGGGTTTCTGCACAGGGTGGGTGGCTTCCTTCACCCCCCCCCCCCCCCCCCCCCAATTAATCACTGCTCATATTGCTAATTTATGCAAACAGCTGTTGCTAAACCCTGTTTTGATTTGTTTTGTTGGTGGTGGTTTTTTTTTTATACCCTGTTCTAAGAAATGTGAGTCACTTGGGCAGGAACGCTGTGACTCAGCTGGCATGTGCCGAACAACCTCTTTCCCCCCTTGGTTTTGTTTTTTTCTTTTTTTGGGGTGGAGATTTAAGGCAGAAAAAGTTAACGAAGGGTTTGATTAACTCCGGGGGGGGGGGTGTGGGTGGGTAGAGGCTGACGTTCGGCTGTTGGCATCCAACCTACCCTGGCAATTTCTTCATTATCCCAAGATTTCCGGGCAGCGGATTAACGATGCAATAAACTCTGCAAACGCCTACGCAGACGTTTGGCGTTTGAACTCTTTTCCCCCCCCTCCCCGAAACCTCTCCCCATGCCGTGAGCTCTGACCCCACCGCAACACCCCGTAGCCGGAGCGGCACAACCGTTCGTCACAGTGACAGAACGTTGATTTTTATTGACGGGGCAGGAAAATAAAACGGCTGCGTCGCACGCAAGTAACAGCTGGCGTGGGATTAAGAGGAGGAAGGGTGGAGAGAAAGGTTTAAAGCGCTGTATAACCATGGACGTAGCTGAAAAAAAAATCGAAAGCAATTTCCCAGCAAACAGGAAAAAAAGAAAACCCCACGTGGAAAGTGGAAGAAGGAAATATAGAGAGGAATTCACCTGGAAGCTGCTGCCGGACAAACTGTGCTCGCTGTGGGGTATGCCGGCAACCTTGTGCCTGTCTCTCCGCCCTGTGGGGTGAATTTTGAGATCTTTGGTTGATTTAGGTTTGATAAAAAGGGAAAAAGAGCTCAAAAATGTAAATTTTCCTACATGAATTTCTAGGGATGAAGAGACTGTGTGTGTGTGTTGCTTTTTGGGCACAGCTGTTGTGCCGGCACCACACACTCAAACCGAAAACACTGGTGGGGAGTCTCTATGGAGGTTTGAGATCTGATGATGATCTGATTCAGGCGGGTTTGGAATGTCTCCGGTGCAGGAGACTCCACAGTCTCTCTGGGCAGCCTGTGCCAGTGCTCTGCCATCCGCAAAGGAGAGAAGTCCCTCCTCGTGTTAAGATGGAACTTCCCACGGTCAAGTTTGTGCCTGTTACCTCTTGTCCTATCACTGGGCACCACTGAAAAAAGACTGTTCCCATCCCCTTGGCACCCTCCCTTTAAGTATTTATAAGTGTTGATAAGATCCCCCCTCAGTCTTTAGACTGAAAAGCCCCAATTCCCTCAGCCTTTTCCTCATAAGACACTCCAGTCCCCTGATCATCTTTGTAGCCCTTTGCTGGACCCTCTCCAACACCTCCCTGTCCTTCTTGACCCGGGGAGCCCAAAACTGGACACAATACTCCAGGTGCGCCCTCACCCCGCCCCTTCCCCTCTGATTTTTCCCCTTTTCCCTCCATTTTCCTCCCCTATCGCCTTTTCTTTTTCCTCCTCGTCCATTCCCCCCCCCCGCCCCGGCCACGCCTCTCCCCTCAGCTTTTCCCGCCTTTCCTTCTGCGCATGCGCGCAAGCGGAGGAGCGGGGCTTGACGCTTGCGCAGTGCGCCGCGAGCCGCAGCGCACATAGCGCATGCGCCCACGGACGGCGGGGGGGGGTGAGTGCGACTGCGCAGGCGCAGAGAGGCCCCTCCCGCGCCGCGCATACGCTCCGCTCCCCCGCCCCTCCCGCCGCGCATGCGCGTTGCGTGGCGCAGGGCCCCGGCGGCGGAGGGAAGATGGCGGCGGTGGTACAGAATGTGGTGAAGCTGTGAGTGCGTTGTTTCTCTCTCCCCCCCCGATCGATCCCCTTCCCGAGTGTGTGTGTGAGGAATGGTGTGGGAAGTGGGTCCCGTGTCGCCGGCCGGGAGGGCGGGGGGGGCGCGCTCATTGTTCGGGGTGAACTTTGCTGGGGAGGGGGGGGTTGGGGTGGGGTGTAGAATCCCTCTGTAGGGTTTCGTGAGGGGAGACCCTCCCCCATGTGGCTTATAGAGTCGTGGGGGTGGGGGTCCTCACAGAGGGGGGGGCCTATAGGGTCCAAAGGGTGGGGGGCCCCCATGTATGGCCCTGTGAGGGTGTCCTATAGAGGCCGGGGGTATGTGTGTCACCCCTGTACACCCCTATACATCCCTATACTTCCCTGTGAAATGGTCCTACAGATCCCAGGGGGTGCGCTTATCCTTATAAGGCTCTTTGAAAGGGGCTCGACAGAGGGGGAATTTCCCCCTATATGGTTCTCAGAAGGGTTCTATAGAGCCCAGGGGTCGTCCCGCCCCCGCATATGGCCCAGTCCCCCATGTCCTGTCCCTCCCCATATGGCCCAGTGAGTGAAGCTCTACGGAGCCCTGAGTGTGGATGTTCCTTTATATGGCCCTGTGTCGGTGGTCCTATGAGTGAGGCGTCCCCCCTGTATGGCCCCATATGGGTTCCCATACATCCTCCTGGGGAAAGAGGGGTCCCTACTTCATGGTCCTATACAGCAGTGCCCTACATAGCCCTGGGAGTGTGGGGGAGGCTCCTCAATATGTCCTTGTGAGAGGAGAAACTATACTGGGATGGAGGTTCCTTTCCCCGTACCGCCCTATATGGGGTTCCCCATAAAGGCTGAGGGTAGGGATCCACCCCATATACAGTCCTACAAGGGAGGGGGGCATATATACCCTCGGGGAGGTATAGAGCCCCCCACTATCCACCCTGCTATAGCAAGGGGGGGTGCAGGAGGTGCCCTATAAAGGAGGCCCATTCTTCCTGGATGGGATTTATGGACTTGGTGATGTTTTTTTGGCATCTCCTGGTGGTTTTTTTGAAGTTTCCAGGTTTTTTTGGGCATCGCCTGGGGTTTTTTTTGGCATTTCCAGGGTTTTTTTTGGCGTCTCCCAGGGTTTTTTGGCGTCTCCCTTTAGCTGGCGGCACCTCAGCCACGGCACCGTTGCATCCCTGCTGCAGTTTCCTCCGAAACCTTCCATCTTGGTGGGGTGTTGGCACAAAACGGGGTATGATTTGCACCCCCCAGGTCTTCTACAGTGAGATGAGGGTTCGTTAAGAGGCCTCATCGTTAAGAGGGTCTCCTCTGATGAGCTGGGCTTCATTAAGAGAGGTGACGGCCATAGGTCTGTCCGTCTCGCAGCCTTTCCACCTGCAGATGCGTTAGCGAAGCTGCTGGAGAAACTCCTGGCAGGCCGAGGGCACGGGCAGACGTGCTGCTGCATATTTGGGACCCCTTTCTTGGATTGTTTCTGAGAGAAGTACAAACTGTGAGTCACAAAACACCTTTTTCGGACTCTTTTTTTTTTTTTTTTTTCCCCGAATCGACAAGCTGATGCTTTACGACAAAACTTCGCTGGCGTCCCTACGGATCTGCGGCTTTCAGTGAAGCTGAGAATGGGAAACAGCATCCCACCTTGTCCGCCTTTGTCACACGAGTGTATTTTATTTATTTTAGAAGCTGCCGGTGGGTTTTGGGGCTGGATTTTTTCGGTCGTAGCTGGCCAGCGAGGATGATAGGGAGGCGTGCGGCAGCAGGATTTAGTTTTCTTACTTTTTCAAGCCGTTCCCTGGACCGGTCTCGTATCTCTGGGTACCGTTGGCAAAGGGTTTGCTCTACCAAATCTCTCCTGCTTTATTTTTCTCTAAATTAGGGCAGCGGTTGGGGCAGAACAGTCTTCTCTGGTGACTTTTTAGGTTTAAATTGCTCTGCTTCCTGCACAGGCACAGCTTGCCCACCTCGTCACAAAGCCTGCTGTGCCTTTTCCCGGCGGTTTTGGGGATGGAGGTAGTCACATCTTTTTTTTTCGGCTGTTTCTGTGCCACGATCTCTTCCCGATGGTGCTAAAACACATAAAACCACCCGGTTATTTCCAGAGCGATCCGCTGACGCGATGTGCTTTACTGGAAGCTGCTCTTGAGGGCACTTACGACTTGCTTAGCAGCCGTAGAAGGCTCTAAGCCACACCGAGTCCGCAGGGAGCAATAATCGGGTTCGTTAGAGCTGTTTAAAACACATTAGTCCTTCCTGACAGCTTCGTTAGCTCTTTGCTTGTGCATCTGGCGCAGATTTTAAGCGGCGTTTCTCCTTGGCGGAGCTTTCTCGAGGTTGAGCTTTCTCGAGGTTGTTTTGCATGTGGGGGTCGGCGAGCGGCCGTGCCTCGAAGCACCCCTCGGTTTTGGGGACAAAGATCTCCAGGCAGCGTAAGGGAAGATTATAAGGTTGTACGTCGGAGCTGGAGATGAGATCTCTGCTCTGAACGTGTCCCGTGGTCGCTCTCTGTCCCCTCAGTTCTCAGGGAGCAATTTAAAACCCATTTCACAACGTTTTTTTGATGCCGAAGCCAAATCCCGGTGTGTTTCTCACTCAGCGCAGGAACCCTCTGTTAATTTGCAGTTAAAACAACTGCAGATTATTGTTTTGGGGGCTGATTGCCTCTTTTTTCCCCCCCTGCAAACTCTGAAATCAAACCAGCGGGAGAGAAATAAGTTGGACGAGCAAACTCTTTTTGGGTTCGTATTACCATAAACGCCAAGTTTTCTTCCTCTGTGCAATCTGTGTTGGCAGAGCTTCACCTGGACGTTACGAGGAAGGTTTAGGGTTCCGCGTTGTTGGTTGTCGGGGCGAAAATTGAGCAATCAAGGAGCGACGCGGTGATTTAGGAGGAAATTAAAAGCTCCAGGAAGGATTTACATCCCCAAACTCTGAGAACGTGATAGTCGGCTGCGCCTGAGCCTGGGATTTGGGCTCCCTCTGCAGTCAGCGGAGAGAAAAAGGCATTTTGGGACCTTAATTGCTGCTGGGACACCGTTCGCCCTCCCGAAATTGCTGCTGTCACACCGAGTGCGGTGAGACAAACCCCATTTCGCCGTCACAGGCTGACCGGGCTCCATAAGGAAATGACCATGGCAATCCTCATTTGCATTTAATATTTACCAATATCATCTTCTTTTCAGTTATTCCCTCTCTGCCCAGTAGTTTCCTTCCAGCCGTCTCCCCCCGAAGTCCGACTTCTGCTCGCGCTGGAATAAAAACTCCGCGACGAAGCCATTTTTGTCTCGTCTCCTTTTCCTCCATGGGGCAAGATATTTCACGGACCGCACGTGCTTCCTCGCAGGCAACCGAGGCATCTTTTGGCTCGTTATTCACTCATCTAAATTAGCCATCTCTGGAGCGTGGGTGATTACGGGGCTGCTTGGGCTCTGTGCGGTTGTTCCAGCTGGTATTAAAGTGCCAAGATCAATATATATTGATATAAACAAAGAGTGCGTCTCCTCTCCCGGCACCGGGGAGGGAAAAACTCGATCTCCAGCAGCGGAACAGACTCTTGGCTCTTCCCCTCTCCCTGCCGCACGTGGTGGGAAGATCTCACCGTGCAAATTACTGTAATTAAAGCTGCAGGCCTGCGACGTGGCTTTCACAGCCTTGACGGTCTCCGGTTGAAGCGTAGTGATGCGGCACGAAGAGGTCGTGCTCTTAGAAAAGAGGATGGGGCATAATTAATGCACTTAAGGAAACCAGAGAGATGCCCGCGGCCGCTCGAATCCATTAGCAACGCGTAGATGCCAGCACGGGCTTCTCGCAAAAGCCTTCGGGGGCATGAAAAATGCCGAGGGGGATGTCTTAACGATGCCGCATTTCGTCCGCCGGCACCGAGGAAGGCTATAATCGCCTGTCATGGCGGTCCCCGTGTCTCTGTGCTTTTGCTGAACGAGGGGACATCTCTGTCCTCCGCAAATATCGCGTCGAGTCACGTCTTCGCCTTGCGGAAGAGAGATTTCGCGCTGCGTTTTCCCTCCGAGCAGGGGTCGGGGAAGAAGCGCGGTGTTTCCCTTTGCCGGCGGCCGCGTGGCGGCGCTGGAATTGGGGCTCGGGATGGTTGCGGGGAGTTGCGCTGAACCTCTTTTCACCCCACAGCCTCGGGGAACAGTACTACAGGGATGCCATGGAGCAGTGCCACAACTACAACGCCCGGCTGTGTGCCGAGAGGAGCGTCCGCCTCCCTTTCCTCGACTCCCAGACCGGGGTGGCCCAAAGCAACTGCTACATTTGGATGGAAAAACGTCACCGAGGGCCAGGTACGCCGGGAAAACGCTGGGCTGGGGGCAAGGGATCGGTGTGTGTTGTCACCTTGGATAATTTTGATGTTGTTTTCTTTTTTTTTTTAATTCAAGGTTTAGCCGCCGGGCAGCTTTACTCCTACCCCGCGCGCCGCTGGCGGAAGAAACGCCGTGCTCATCCTCCGGAGGACCCGAGGCTTTCCTTCCCTTCTATCAAACCAGGTAAATCCTTCCCACCGCCGCTTTCTGCACGCAGTAAGGGGTGAGTTTTTGGGCAATATCGTGCCGAAACGATAAACATCGGTGAGAGTTCCTAAACCCCTTTGCCTGACCCTGCTGCAGCAGGGAAGCTTGTGAGCGCGGCTGGATAAGACGGAATCTCAGCGTGTATCGCTGGTTTTTCTGATTTTATTCTTCTCTTTTTTTCCCCCCGCCGGCTCCTGCAGACACTGATCAGACCCTGAAGAAGGAAGGGCTGATTTCTCAGGATGGCAGCAGCCTGGAAGCCCTGTTGAGGACCGATCCGTTGGAGAAACGCGCCCTCCCGGACCCCCGCATCGACGATGACAGCCTGGGCGAGTTCCCCGTCACCAACAGCCGCGCGCGGAAGGTACGACGGAGAGTGAGGTTCCCCCTCTGCGTTGGGAGAGGGAGCTTCGGGGTAAAACACACACATCTCCACGACACCGCTCTTGATTTTTCCACCCTCTTCGCCTCTGCTTTCGCCACGTCTTTTAGCCACAGCAAAAGGGTTTGGGGTGAATTTTGCGTGGGGGTAGAGATGATGCTACCAGCTTGGTGGGGCTACTGGAGAGGAGGAGGCCAGGGTTTGGCTCCCTACGGCAATGTCACGTAGGCGGGTGGATGTTCCCTTCCTCAATATCTTGTTAGAAACTCCCAGAATTCAGGGGAAGGGAGTTTGTGTCCCCAAAATCCAGAAAGGAGGGAGTTTGTGGCCCCACAATTGAGGGGGAAAGGAGTTTGTGGCCCCACAATTCAGGCAAAAAGGGAGTTTGTGGCCCCACAATCCAGAAAAGATGGAGTTTGTGGCCCGAAAATTGAGGGGGAAGGGAGTTTGTGGCACCACAATCCAGAAAGGAGGGAGTTTGTGGCCCCACAATTGAGGGGGAAGGGAGTTTGTGGCACCAAAATTCAGGGGAAGGGATTTTGTGGCACCAAAATTCAGGAAGGAGGGAGTTTGTGGCCCCAAAATTTCAGGAGAAGGGAGTTTGTGGCCCCACAATTGAGGGGGAATGGAGTTTGTGTCCCCAAAATCCAGAAAGGAGGGAGTTTGTGGCCCCACAATTGAGGGGAAAGGGAGTTTGTGGCCCCAAAATTCAGGGGGAAGGGAGTTTGTGGCCCCACAATTGAGGGGGAATGGAGTTTGAGGCCCCAAAATTCAGGGGAAGGGAGTTTGTGTCCCCAAAATCCAGAAAGGAGGGAGTTTGTGGCCCTACAATTGAGGGGAAAGGGAGTTTGTGGCCCCAAAATTCAGGGGGAAGGGAGTTTGTGGCCGCAAAAATCGGTGGAAGGGAAGTTGTGGCCCCACAATTGAGGGGGAAGGGAGTTTGTGGTTCCAGAATTCAGAAAGGAGGGAGTTTGTGGCCCCACAATTGAGGGGAAGGGGGTTTGTGGCCCTAAAATTCAGGGGAAGGGAATTTGTGGCCCCACAATTGAGGGGGAATGGAGTTTGTGGCCCCACAATTGAGGGGGAAGGGAGTGTGTGGCCCCACAATTGAGGGGGAATGGAGTTTGTGGCCCCACAATTGAGGGGGAAAGGAGTGTGTGGCCCCACAATTGAGGGGAAGGGAGTACGTGGCTCGCCAGGTACGTTTAATGCCAGGGAAAGGTGTTTTTCTTCGCGTATTTTATGATCTTTTCCCCGCGGATGTGTTTCCCCGTGGCCCTGCGTTTAATCCCACCCGGTGTGAAGGGCTTTACGCGTCCGCTAACGAAGCTCGGAGAATCCCGTGAGTCGGGGAGAGGGCAGACTGCGAATTTGCCATCTTCTGCAGGAAAAAAAGGGACTGGGATCTTCCCCCTTTCCCTCCTCAGCTGGAGAATTTGGGTCCGGCAGCCCCTTTTCACCCCAATTTACCACAACTCGGAAGCTTTTTTCCCCCAGTATTACGGCTCTACCAAGTTGTGGAGCTGCATAAAACCTTCCCCGCTCTCCCTCCTTCATCAGCCTCGTCAACGCTTTACCCTTAATTGCTGTTGGGATTGTAGGAGCTGCCCCCTTTTCCCCCCTGGGAGCTGCAAATCGGACTTTAAACCCACCCCGACCGCTGTCGGAGCTGCTTTTTCGCTGCCGAAAACACCTCCGGCGGGGCGGAAAGCCTCGGCTTAGCGGATCGCAGCCCGCCTTGGTACGGATTAACCCCCGTTCAGGCTGGAGGGGGCGTCCTGCAACCCCAAAACCTTTTCCCCCTCGCCGTCCTCACGAAGCAACTTGGTTTTCCTTAGAGGCGGCTTCGTTAGCCCACCGCTCTAACGAGAGGCGATATCCCGCAGGCTTCAGCTTCACCTCGTTACCCACCGTATAATAGATCCCCCCGCCATCAAATAAGCACAGGGCAGGGCAACACATGCGATATTACGGTGTAATTTTGCTAAAAAAAAGCACGTTTTCCCCTTCCTGGGCTTTTCTGGGGTGCTTTTTAGCATTTTTTATCTCTTTTTTGCCTTTTCATTGATTACTCTTTTCTTCAAGCGTCTTCACACCATTTTTGCCCTTTCTGGGACTTTTTTTGGGGGGGGGGATAAAATGTACCGGATCCCTTCTCTGTCCCCAAAAATATCATGTATCTCCTCCTCCTTCCGCACTGCGGGCGCAGAACAGATTCGGCTGCCGACGGGCGACCTGAGGCCGCGCTGACGTATCTCTCTCCCCCCTCAAATTTTTTTCCCCTTTTCCTTCAGTCCGCGCTGAGGATTTTGTTTGCAATAACCCCTCTCCTCTTTCCTAGCGGATTCTTGAGCCGGATGATTTCCTGGACGATTTGGATGATGAAGACTACGAAGAAGATACGCCGAAGCGGAGAGGGAAGGGAAAAGCCAAGGTGAGGGCAGCCGGGTTGGTCTGGCCGAGTCCTTGGCGTTGTTTTGGTGGCGATTCCTGGTAAATCCAAGACGTTACCGGTGCCGAAAAAGCCCCGACATCTCCCGGGGCTCAACCGTGTCCGTGTTGAACCTCCCAACCTTCCCAAAACCTTCCCAAAGTGGGAAAAACCCCACTGAGGATCCCGAGGGATTCGGATCACACGGCGATGCCTTCTGCCCCGTGCCGCCGTCCTCACCGCTCGCGTCCCCGCAGCCGTTTCGCGCCGTACCCGCTACGTGGCAGTGTTGCATCGCGGTTTTTTTATTTTCCCTCTCACACCCATCACTGGTGGTGTCCTCCTCACCGCCCGAGCGCCTTTTTTTCAGGTCACAGTTTTGCCCTAAACCTTAACTTTTTTTTTTTCCCCTTTTTGCCTTTCCCAGGGCAAAGGCGTCGGAGGGGCTCGCAAGAAGTTGGATGCGGCTATATTGGAAGATCGGGATAAACCTTACGCTTGCGACAGTGAGTACTGAAAAACCCTCTCCTCGCCGCGCGGGGCCTGGGAGCGGAGCCAGGCTGCGTTGCTTTTGGGAGCCATCAGGGGGGGATTTATTTTTTTCTGCTGGGATTTGGCCTTTTAACCTCAAAAGGTAGATTTTGGGGTTGGTTTTTTTTACGCATCCGGGGAGGAGGAGGGAAGGGAGGGTGATTTTTTTTTTGTTTTGTTTTGTTTTGTTTTTAACGCCTCGGACTCTCGGCCTTCCTCCGACGGTCGAAGACGGGCTGGAGTTTTTCCCCCACCGTTCATCTCCCCGCCCCGAGCGAAGGGTCGTGCAACCGCCCGACACGTAGAAACGAGGATAAACCTCTCCCGATCTTCCAAACGCCCCCCCGCCAAGGTTGAAAACAGCCCTCCCCCCTATTTTCCCGGCTGGTTTTCCAGTTGGATCTGTGTCCGTCAGACTGGTTTCGAAGCCCCCCCACCCCCCCGTAGCCCCTTACGCTGTCGTGCCTCGTTAAAGCCACTTAATGAGTTCGTAGCTGTGAATCGCGACGCCGTTGCGCTGGTCTTGCTCTGCCTAAAAACCTCCTCAGCTCCGGGGCACGGAGCGGCGGGGAGTTTCTTTTCGATGCTGTTACCTTCCCGGCCCGCTCCTCCGCGAGCCCCGGGGGCTTTGCCGCTGCTTCCTCCTCACCTCCCTCCTCCTCCTCCTCCTCCTCCTCAAGTTGGGGAAGGGGAGGGAAAAAAAAGCGAGGAAGAAGGAAAAAAAAAAAAAAAAAAAAGGCAATTTAACGGTGCAAACGGAAAAAAAAGGGGCGAGCGAGGCTTTGAAATTACCTTTCTCTCTTCTTCCTCCTGTCCTGCGAGAGCTGCCACTAGCTTCTTCCAAAAAAAAACACAACAAAACCCCTTCCCCAACCCAAAGTAGTTGTGTTTTTCTTCCCCACTCCCCCCCCCCCCTTTTTTTTTTTTTTTTTTTTTTTCCTTGTTTTAAGAGTCCGTCTGTCGCTTGGCACGGGTGCGTGTGCGTGACCTGGTGTGCGCGTGTGTGTGTTTTTCTCACGACTCTCTTTCTGTGTTTCAGATAGTTACAAACAAAAGCATACCTTGAAACCTCCCGATCGAGGTAGTCCACTCTCTGTCTGCTTTTTTTATTTCCTTCCTGCCTTTCTTCTCCTTGAAACTTTAGGGTTTCGTTGCGGTGGTGTTTTGGTTTTTTGGTTTTTTTTTTTTGGTTTCTTGGTTGTTTTGGTTGGTTGTTTTTTTTTTTCACCAAACCTCGCTGGAGCCTGCGGGGGGAAAAGGGATGGGGGTTGGAAAAAGTTTGGAGGTGGCGGGGAGGGGGGAAGAGAAAACCCACAGGAGAAGGGGAGGGAGAAGCCAAAGGCCACCGAGCGACGTCAAAGCTGACCTCTCCGCCGACAGCGGCGTTCGGCAGCTTCTCTCCGGGCTCCCTTGACCCTTTTTTTTTTTTTTAAATTCCAGCGGGGAAGAGCGGTCGTGCGTGCCGGCAGAGCGGCCTCCGGAGAGGGAAAACAAAGATTAATTCCTTCCCCCTCCCCTCCTTACCCCTGCGGCGGTGGGGATGAGGAAAACAAAAAAAAAAAAAAAACCCACCACGGTGTTTCCACCAAAATCTCTTCCCTCCCTCCCAAATCCCGCGCGCTCGGGATGTGCCGCCTTCCTTTTAAGAAATGCCAAAGTACGTTGCCGCTTCTCTCGCCAAAAAAAAACCCAACACGTTTTTGCTTTTTTTTTCCTTAAAAAAAAAAAAAAAAAAGAGCCCCAAAACAGATCGGAGGTTGGAGGTTGGCGGCGGATTGCAAATAAAACACCCGCTGCCGAGCTCGGCTTCGTGGCGGCTCCTCTTCCTCGCTCTTCGGGAGGAGGAAACCCGACTCGTGTTTGAAATATCGGCCTGCCTGTTGGGTTTTTGGTTTTTTTTTTTTTAAGGGGGGGAAAAAAGGTCAATTTTAAACTCGGCGGGGGGGTGGAAAGAAGAAAACGCCGCCTGCCAGCTCCGCGTGGCTGCTCACGGGGCCGACCCCGCCGTGCCCTCGCTTGGCTCTGCAAAGTCACGATTTGATGTAATAAGGTTGTAATTGCCGCTTTTCGGGCTGATGAGGGTTGTTTTGTTGGTTTTTTTTTTTTATTTCCCCTTCTTTCGCTGGACTCGCGCCTCTTTGCCGAGCCGTTGCCGAGCGGTTTTCCACCGGGGCGGTGAGCGTCCCCGCAAAACCCTTCCGGGGAGGAATATCTGCACCTTTTCTCCCGAAAAAAAACACCCAACGCCGGGTGTTTGCATCGGGCTCTCTTAGAGGGGGGGGATTTCAAACCCCGTTCTCTGCGCGCGGCTGAACCGGGGGCTGCTTTTCCCCTCCCCAACCCTTCTTTTTGGAGCGAGTCGATGGCGTAAGAGGGAAATACAAACCCCAGTGGGGTTTCGCCAGGCTTCAAACGAGCCTGGAATTGAAACCAGAAAGGTCCGGGATGTTAAGGAAAAAGCTCCAGGAGCGGGAAATCTCATCCCAAAGCGATTTTTTAAATTTTTTTTCCTGATTTGCCTGCACTCCGTGGAAAGATGAGGGAAAAACCCGTCGCTAAAACTGTCCACCGGGTGCCGTAAATCCCTCTCTGCCTCTTTCCTGGCGGGGGGAATTCACCCTGAACGCCGTCCTCATGCCGGCTGGAGGAGGGTGCGAGGCTTAGCGCTCATCCTCTGCGGGGCTAAAAGGGGATTTTGGGGTGTCCTCGCAGCCCGACAGTTAAAAGCTGCCCCCAAAAACCCCTCGGAAAAGCGGTGATGGTGAGTTGGGAGCGCGTTCCCCGGCAGCAAAGGGGCTTCCCCGGTCCGTTGGGTGCTCCGAGGTCTCCCCGCGGAAGCGCCTGCCGCTACCTGGAGGGTGAAAGCTCCCAACACCGCAAGAAACGGGGTGAAAAAAGGGGCAAATGGATGGCGTTTGGGGAGGCGGGTGAGGGTTTTTTTTTTAATTCAGGTCGGGTTTGGAGGAGCCAGGTGGGTCCGAGGAGGGAGCGGAGCTGAGATGTGGCCGTGGCGGCTGCGGTTTCCCTCCTCGGGCTCCCCAAAATAATAATAATAATAAAAAAAAAGAAGTTTCCCCTTTGCGTGTGGTGAAAAGAGCCGCGCTTTTCACCCAGCCGATTTAAGGAGATTTTGGGTAGGGAATACCCCTGCCCCCTATCTTTCCGTTTTGCCGTTTGGATCGATCGCCGCGTGTGTTTCACTCCTTTTTAAAGCTGCGCTTAACGAGCTGCCGTCGTTATCTTGGACGCGGTGGGTATCCATCGCCCACCAAATCAGCTTTACCCTCTGGCGGCGGGGTGCGAATCCCTTCCTTTAGCGCGTTCCTAGGTGGTTTTACTAAACTCCAGCTGATTTTGGGGGCAGAAGGGGGGAGAAACCGTCTGCGTTCAAAGCCCGGAGACGGCACCGGGGAGAATGATTTTGGGGGTACGGGATCTCTCTTCCCCACCGGTTTGAGCTCAGACTGGTTTTTTTTTTCCCCTCCCATTTTCTATCCGTAGTCTGCGGGAAGCGATACAAGAACCGGCCGGGATTGAGCTACCACTACGCTCACTCCCACCTGGCCGAGGAAGAAGGCGACGACAAAGACGATTCGCAACCCCCGACTCCCGTCTCCCAGCGATCGGAGGAGCAAAAATGTAAGCAAAACGCCCCCCCCAACCCCTTCTTTTGCCAAAATCCCCGTCGCGAAAAAAGGCAGCAAAGCCGGAAAATCGCCCGCGCCGGGGCTGGGAGGCAGCAGCGTCCCTTCCCCGATGTTTTTAAGCGCCGTGGTGTCGCCCCGGAGCGCAGAGGTTGTTGGAAAAGCTGCTCCGAGCATCAGGATTTGCGCCACGGATGTGTTTTTCTCCCGGTCCGATAGAGAAAACCTTTACCCTGTGGCTAAATCCGTCTCTCCCGCTCTGCTTTTGCAGCCAAGAAAGGACCCGACGGCTTAGCTCTGCCCAACAACTACTGCGATTTTTGCTTGGGAGACTCCAAAATCAACAAGAAGACGGGACAACCGGAGGAGTTGGTCTCGTGCTCGGACTGCGGGCGATCAGGTAAGGGTTGGGGTGGGGAAAACATCCTCCCCATCGCGGCTGTGGCTCGAAAACCATCCGCGACGTCTTCGCCTGCCCCAGAAAAACTGAGGATTTGGGGAGAATCGTAGAATGGTTTGGGTTGGAAGGGAACCTTGAAGATCATCGAGTTCCAACCCCGCTGCCCTGGGCAGGGACACCTCCCACCAGCCCAGGGTGCTCCAAGCCCCATCCAACCCAGCCTGGAACACCTCCAGGGATGGGGCAGCCACAGCTTCTCGGGACAACCTGTTCCAGCACCTCCCCGCCCTCAAAGTGACAAATTCCTTCCTAATATCTCATCTAAATCTCCCCTCTTCCAGTTTGAAGCCATTCCCCCTCGTCCTGTCGCTGCGTGCCCTTGGAAAAAGTCCTTCCCCAGCTCTCCTGGAGCCCCTTTAGGGACTGGAAGGCCACAATAAGATCCCCCCAGAGCCTTCTCCAGGCTCAACAGCCCCAACTCTCTCAGCCTCTCCTCATAGGAGAGGTGCTCCATCCCTCTGATCATCCTCGTGGCTCTCCTCTGGACGCGCTCCAGCAGGTCCATGTCCTTCTTATGTTGGGGACTCCAGAGCTGGATGCAGTACTCCAGGTGGGGTCTCACGAGAGCAGAGTAGAGGGGCAGAATCACCTCCCTTGACCTGCTGGCCTTCATCAGACTTCTTCTGATGCAGCCCAGGACACGCTTGGCCTTCTGGGCTGTGACCGCACATTGCTGGCTCATGTTGAGCTTCTCATCAATCATCACCCCCAGGTCCTTCTCCTCAGGGCTGCTCTCCAGCCATTCCCTGCCCAGCCTGGATTTGTGTTTGGGATTGCCCCGACCCAGATGTAGGACCTTGCACTTGGCCTGGTTGAACTTCACGAGGTTGGCATGGGCCCACCTCTCCAACCTGCCCAGGTCCCTCTGCATGGCATCGCTCCCCTCCAGCGCGTCTGCCTCGCCAAACAGCTTGGCAAACTCGCTGAGGGTGCGCTCGATCCCACTCTCCGTGTCTCCGACAAAGACGTTGAACAGCACTGGTCCCAGTACCGACCCTTGAGGAACGCCGCTTGTCACTGCCCTCACAGAATCACAGAATGGTCAGGGTTGGAAGGGCCCTCTGGAGATCATCTGAGTCCAACCCCCTGCCAGAGCAGGGACACCTACAGCAGTGGCACAGAACGGCGTCCAGGCGGGTTTTGAATGTCTCCAGTGAGGGAGACTCCACAACCTCTCTGGGCAGCCTGTGCCAGTGCTCTGCCACCCTCAAAGGAAAGAAGTTCCTCCTCATGTTCAGATGGAACTTCCTGTGCTCGAGTTTGTGCCCATTACCTCTTGCTCTATCACTGAAAAAAGACTGTTCCCATCCCCCTGGAACCCTCCCTTTGAGTATTTATAAGTATCGATAAGATTCTCCCTCAGTCTTCTCTTCGCCAGACTAAAAAGACCCAAGTCCCTCAGAAGAAAGATGCTCCAGTTCCCTCATCATCTTTGTAGTCCTTTGCCGGACTCTCTCCAGCAGTTCCCTGTCCTTCTTGACCCGGGGAGCCCAGAACTGCACACAGTGCTCCAGCTGCGGCCTCCCCAGGGCAGAGCAGAGGGGGAGGATGACCTCCCTCGACCTGCTGGCCACACTCTGCTGGATGCCCCCCAGGGTGCCATTGGCCTTCTTGGCCACCAGGGCACATTGCTGGCTCATGGGCACCCTGTTGGCCCCCAGGACTGCCAGGTCCCTTTCCACACAGCTGCTCGCCAGGAGGTCAGCCCCCAACCTGTACTGATGCGTGGGGTTATTCCTCCCCAGATGCAGTACCCCACACTTGCCATTGTTGAACTTCTTCAGGTTTTTCTCCGCCCAACACTCCGGCCTGTCCAGGTCACGCTGTATGGCGGCACAGCCTTCCGGCAGGTCAGCCACCCCTCCCAGTTGCGTGTCATCAGCAAACTGGCTGACGGTACACTCTATCCCTTCATCCAGGACATTGATGAATATATTGAACGGGACTGGAACGCATTGGCTCCGCTTGGACATCGAGCCGTTGACCGCAACTCTTTGAGTGCCACCGTTGTTGCGTTAAAGGGCAGATCAGTTTGGCAGAAAACAAACCCCGTTGCGTTCTAACACTCCTCACCGAGGTGGGAGGCGCGGTGCGGCCGGGTTTGAATTCTGAGTGATGCCCAATCCACCACTATCAGTCCAGTCGCGTTTAATATATATATTAAACTATCACGATTCTGGATACACTAATAGCGGACTGCACCCTCAGTCCCGTCGTGCTCATGAACTTCCACGGCCACTTTTATGGTCGCGTTCAGTGAGAAACCAAAACGACCAGCTACTTAAACAGCGCAGTTTATTTTTGCAACAGTACATAAGTTCTTATGGATTGCCAGCGATAAATACTGTCTGCAAAGCATGTGCGAATAAGTGTTGTTGGTTATACAAAACGCGCGACAAAGTTATATATAATACCGCCTGGCTATAAACATAGGAAAAAGGCTCTCTAGAGAGATTTCTAAGTTTTTTGAGGAAACACTTGGTATAGTCTCAGCCTTACCCAAAGGCGTCCCTATGGGGGGGAAGAAAGGCTCAGCCCGTCGGCTGGTCCCGGAAGGCAAAGGCAGTTTTGATGGAGTCCTCCTCGACTTGTTCACAATGGTGTCTTCCTTAATATTCCCCCTCTTTTGGGCTACTTTTATACTATTTTTTACCTTCAAGGTGGAGTTTGAGTGACTTTAGTCGTAAATACTTTTATTATGATTGGTGTCAAATTCTCTCGCTTCACATTTCAAGGTATAGTTTACCAAAAATTCAGGGCGCAGACTCAAGGAGGAGTGGTCGCACCTTGGAGGCGGGTAGCCTTTGGGATGGAGGTGTGTTTAGGTATTATAATGACATTATAATGAGCAAAGTTCACACAAAGGACAGCATTTTGTCCAAATTTGACAAACTGTTGGCTCAGGGTAGCAAGTGTGCAGCTTATCAGTTCCATAGGACCATCTCGTTCCCATATCTGCTGATTATCCCAGGGCTCGGCCGTGGAATCTCCACCCCACTCCATCCCCGTGTTGCTCTGCGAGCGATATTGTGCAGGGAATCACCGATGTAGTGGATTCTTCGCATCCCAGCTGCGGCTGTATTCTACCCTAGGAACCTTTTTGATTTTAAGCTTTTTCCTTAATGTGTGAACAATGCTGTATTTTGGTTATTTTAGTAATTATTCCACAACCATCCGGTGGGTTATTTTTTTCTCCCCCCCCTTTTTTTTTTTTCTTTTCCCCCGATCGCCGCCGTTGCGTCCCCTCCCTCACCCCCCTCCTGCCTTGTTCCGCAGGGCACCCCTCCTGCCTGCAGTTCACCCCCGTGATGATGGCGGCCGTCAAGACGTACCGCTGGCAGTGCATCGAGTGCAAGTGCTGCAATATCTGCGGCACCTCCGAGAACGACGTGAGTGAACCCCCGCCACCGCGGGGAGGAACGCGCGCGCCCCCACCCCAGCCTTAGCATGACGGGAATGCCCCCCCAAAACGATGGGAGGGCACCCCGGAATGACGGGGGTGCCCCCCCGAATGACAAAAGTACCCCCACAATAACGGGAGCACCCCTAAAATGATGGGAGCGCTGCCCAAAATGATGGGAGTACCCCCTTAGAATGATGGGAACGCCCCTCAAAATGACAGGAGCACCCCCAAAATGATGGCAGTGCTCCCCAAAATGATGGGAGAGCCCCCAAAATCACGGGAGTACCCCCTTAGAATGATGGGAGCACCCCCAAAATGATGGGAGCACCCCCAGAGTGACGGGAGTGCCCCTCACAATAATGGGAGCACCCCCAAAATGACAGGAGTGCTCCCCAAAATGATGGGAGTGTCCCCCAGAATGATGGGAGCACCCCTAAAATGATGGGAGCACCCCCAAAATGATGGGAGTGCCCCCCAAAATAATGGGAGTGCCCCCAGAATGATCGGAGTACCCCCCAGAATCCCAGGAGTACCCCCCAGAATGATGGGAGCACCCCTGGAATGATGGGAGCACCCCCAGAATGACGGGAGTGCCCCCCACAATAATGGGAGCACCCCCAAAATGACGGGAGTGCCCCCCAGAATCACGGGAGTACCCCCTTAGAATGATGGGAGCACCCCTAAAATGATGGGAGCGCCCCCGGAATGACGGGAGTGCCCCCCACAATAACAGGAGCATCCCCAGAATGATGGGAGCGCCCCCAAAATGACGGGAGTGCTCCCCAAAATTATGGGAGTGCCCCCAGAATGATCGGAGTACCCCCCGGAATGACAGGAGTGCCCCCAAAATCACGGGAGAGCCCCCAGAATCATGGGAGTACCCCCTTAGAATGATGGGAGCACCCCCGGAATGTTGGGAGCACCCCCAAAATGACGGGGGTGCCCCCCACAATAATGGGAGCACCCACAAAATGACGGGAGTGCTCCCCAAAATCACGGGAGAGCCCCCAAAATCACAGGAGTACCCCCTTAGAATGACGGGAGCGCCCCCAAAATGACGAGAGTGCTCTCCAAAATGATGGGAGTGCCCCCCGAATGATTTGAGTGCCCCCCAGAATCCCAGGAGTACCCCCCAGAATGATGGGAGCACCCCCAAAATGACGGGAATGCCCCCCAAAATAATGGGAGTGCCCCCAGAATGATCAGAGTACCCCCTTAGAATGACGGGAGCGCCCCCAAAATGATGGGAGCACCCCCGGAATGACGGGAGAGCCCCCCAGAGGGACAGGAGCGCCCCCAAAATGATGGGAACCCCCCCAGGGGGAGCGGGGCACCCTCCCGTCTTTTTTGGGGTCAAACCTTTGGATTTCAGGCATCTGTAGGGCACGGGAGGGTCTTTTTGGGGAGAAATCTTTGGGCTTTAATAGTCTGGAGAAGATGAGAGAGTCTTTTGGGGGCAAATCTTTGGCTTTCAGTCGTCTGGAGGACACGGGAGAGTCTTTTTTGGGAGAAATCTTTGGGTTTTAACAGTCCATTAGACACAGGAGAGTTTTTTGGGGCAAATTGTTGGCTTTTAGGCATCTGGAGGACACAGAAGATTCTTTTTTTGGGGCAAATTATTGGCTTTTAGTCATCCGTAGGGCACAGGAGGGTCTTTTTGGGGAGAAATCTTTGTGTTTTAATAGTCCATAGGACACAGGAGAGTCTTTTTTGGGGCAAATCTTTGGTGTTTAGTCGTCTGTAGAACACAGGAGAGTCTTTTTTTGGGCAAATCTTCGGGCTTTGATAGTCTGGAGGACATGAGAGAGTCTTTTTGGGGCCAAATCTTTGGCTTTTAGTGGTCTGTAGGACACGGGAGAGTCTTTTTGGGGAGAAATCTTTGGGCTTTGATAGCCTGGAGGACAGAAGATTCTTTTTTGGGGCAAATTATTGGCTTTCAGTCATCTGTAGGGCACAGGAGGGTCTTTTTGGGGAGAAATCTTTGTGTTTTAATAGTCCACAGGACACAGGAGAGTCTTTTTTGGGGCAAATCTTTGGCTTTCAGTCGTTTGTAGAACACAGGAGGGTATTTTTGGGGCAAATCTTTGGGCTTTGATAGCCTGGAGGACATGAAAGAGTCTTTTTTGAGGCCAAATCTTTGGCTTTTAGTGGTCTGTAGGGCACAGGAGAGTCTTTTTGGGGAGAAATCTTTGGGCTTTGATAGTCCAGAGGACACGGGAGAGTCTTTTTTGGGGCAAATCTTTGGCTTTTAGTGGTCTGTAGGACATGGGAGAGTCTTTTTGGGAAGAAATCTTTGGGCTTTGATAGCCTGGAGGACACAGAAGATTCTTTTTTGGGGCAAATTATTGGCTTTCAGTCATCTGTAGGGCACAGGAGGGTCTTTTTGGGGAGAAATCTTTGTGTTTTAATAGTCCACAGGACACAGGAGAGTCTTTTTTGGGGCAAATCTTTGGCTTTCAGTCGTTTGTAGAACACAGCAGGGTATTTTTGGGGCAAATCTTTGGGCTTTGATAGCCTGGAGGACATGAAAGAGTCTTTTTTGAGGCCAAATCTTTGGCTTTTAGTGGTCTGTAGGGCACAGGAGAGTCTTTTTGGGGAGAAATCTTTGGGCTTTGATAGTCCAGAGGACACGGGAGAGTCTTTTTTGGGGCAAATCTTTGGCTTTTAGTGGTCTGTAGGACATGGGAGAGTCTTTTTGGGAAGAAATCTTTGGGCTTTGATAGCCTGGAGGACACAGAAGATTCTTTTTTGGGGCAAATTATTGGCTTTCAGTCATCTGTAGGGCACAGGAGGGTCTTTTTGGGGAGAAATCTTTGTGTTTTAATAGTCCACAGGACACAGGAGAGTCTTTTTTGGGGCAAATCTTTGGCTTTCAGTCGTTTGTAGAACACAGGAGGGTATTTTTGGGGCAAATCTTTGGGCTTTGATAGCCTGGAGGACATGAAAGAGTCTTTTTTGAGGCCAAATCTTTGGCTTTTAGTGGTCTGTAGGGCACAGGAGAGTCTTTTTGGGGAGAAATCTTTGGGCTTTAATAGTCTGGAGGACACGGGAGAGTTTTTTGGGGCAAATCTTTGGCTTTCAGTCGTCTGGAGGACACGGGAGAGTCTTTTTGGGGAGAAATCTTTGGGTTTTAACAGTCCATTAGACACAGGAGAGTCTTTTTGGGGCAAATCATTGGCTTTTAGGCATCTGTAGGACACGGGGGAGTCTTTTTGGGGCAAATCTTTGGCTTTTAGGCATCTGTAGGACACGGGGGAGTCTTTTTGGGGCAAATCTTTGGCTTTTAGTCATCTGTAGGACACGGGAGAGTCTTTTTGGGGTCAATCTTTGGCTTTTGGTTGTCCGTAGAACACAGGAGAGTCTTTTTGGGGCCAAATCTTTGGCTTTTGGGCATCTGTAGAACACAGGAGAGTCTTTTTGGGGCAAATCTTTGGGCTTTTAGTGGTCTGTAGGGCACGGGAGAGTCGTTTTGGGGAGAAATCTTTGGGGTTTAGTCGTCTGTAGGACACAGGAGAGTCTTTTTGGGGCAAATCTTTGGCTTTCAGTCGTCTGTTGGGCACGGGAGAATCTTTTTGGGGAGAAATCTTTGGGCTTTGATAGTCTGGAGGACACGGGAGAGTTTTTTGGGGCAAATCTTTGGCTTTCATTCGTCTGGAGGACACGGGAGAGTCTTTTTGGGGAGAAATCTTTGGGTTTTAACAGTCCATTAGACACAGGAGAGTCTTTTTGGGGCAAATCTTTGGCTTTTAGGCATCTGTAGGACACGGGGAGTTTTTTTGGGGCAAATCTTTGGGCTTTTAGTGGTCTGTAGGGCACGGGAGAGTCGTTTTGGGGAGAAATCTTTGGGGTTTAGTCGTCTGTAGGACACAGGAGAGTCTTTTTGGGGCAAATCTTTGGCTTTCAGTCGTCTGTTGGGCACGGGAGAATCTTTTTGGGGAGAAATCTTTGGGCTTTGATAGCCTGGAGGACACAGAAGATCCATTTTTGAGGCAAATTATTGGCTTTTAGTCATCTGTAGGGCACGGGAGGGTCTTTTTGGGGAGAAATCTTTGGGATTTAATAGTCCACAGGACACAGGAGAGTCTTTTTGGGGGCAAATCTTTGGTGTTTAGTCGTCTGTAGAACACAGGAGAGTCTTTTTTTGGGCAAATCTTCGGGCTTTAATAGTCTGGAGGACATGAGAGAGTCTTTTTGGGGCCCAATCTTTGGCTTTAGGCATCTGTAGGACACAGGAGAGTCTTTTTGGGGAGAAATCTTTGGCCTTTAATACTCTACGACGCAGCAAAATCGTCTTTTTTGGGGGGGGGGGGCGGGGGAAAGACGGTGCTTTTGGTATTCCGGAGGAGATGGCACCGTCTTTCCGGTGGCTCCGCCGGAGCTTGGAGGATGACAGAGAGGGACCCTCGTCCCCTCCTCCCCTCCACGTTGTCCTCAAGCGCCCGTTTGGGTTGAATCATCCAAATTTTTCCCCTTTTTTTTTTGGTTTTCTCCCCCTTTTTCCCCCCCCTTCGTCGCCTTAGGACCAGCTGCTCTTCTGCGACGACTGCGACCGCGGTTACCACATGTACTGTCTCACCCCCCCCATGTCGGAGCCGCCCGAAGGTGAGTACCGCTGTCCCCTCCGCTTCAGAAACGAACCAAAACCACCACAATTTAACCCAAAAATATTTCTCCGCCCGGAGAGACCCCACTTCTACCCGTGGGTTTTTTTTTTTTCGGGGGGGACACACAACCGTTGGGCCGCGATGGAAAACGGTGGGGTCCATCCTTCGTGCCTTTCCCCTCTCCCCACGATTATTCTGCTGGAAATGTGGAAAAAAAAAAAAAAGCGCCTTTTACACCCCAAAATCCGCCCACCCCCCCAAAAAAAAAATAATGGGTAAAACTGCGAGGAATCACTCTTCTTCCCTCCTCTTCCCCGGTGCTGCGCCGCCGCGTCGAGGCGGAAAAAAAAACCCCAACTCCCCCCCAAAAAAAAACCCCAACCCAAAATCTCCACGAGGCCTCAGGGCTGCTTAATTAATTAATTAGGGATCCCCCTCCCCTCCTTCCCCGAGCCTTAACGAAGCCCCTAACGAGGGCGAAAGCGAACCACCCGCCGCGATTTTCTCTCCGCAGGGAGTTGGAGCTGCCATTTGTGTCTGGATCTGCTGAAGGAAAAAGCCTCCATCTACCAAAACCAGAACAACTCCTGATCCTCCCGCTCCGACGGTGCCCTCGTTCCACGCGGTTTTCCTTTCATTTTTGGGGTTTTTTCCCTCCTTTTCCATATTTTTCTTTTTTTTTTGGGGGGGGTGGGAGCGTTGATTTGGGTTTTTTTTTTTTAACGGCTTTGGGTTGGGGGTTTATTTTATTCCTTTTTTTTTTTTTTTCTCCTCCGTGCGACGGATTTTTATTTCTCCCGCGTCTGACGGGGACGGGGGACGGGGGACGCTGCCACCTCTGCGTGTCCCCGTCGCCGTTTACCGGTTTTCCCGCCCAAATCCGCTCCGCCGCCAACGCGGCGTGCCAAAAACCTCACTTTTCCCCCCCACCCCCACCCCATCCTTCTTTTTTGGGGGGGGAAAATTCAAACCAGAATGGCGGTTTTGGGGTTTTTTTTTGTTGTTAATGTCTTCATTTTTTTTTAAGGGGGGGAGATGTTATTCTGCGGTGATTTTTATTTGGGTTTTTTTCCCCCGTTTCTATCGTTTTGCCCCAATTCGGAGGGCGCTCTGCGCAGCCCGGATGGACCCCCCCCCCCCAAGCCCGGACGAGGCCTTATACCCTGAAACCCTCCTCCAGCCGGCACAAAATGGGGCAAAACCCCTCATTTTGGGGGTGTTTCCCCCTTCCCGCCTCCTCCAGCCGGCACGAAACGGGGCAAAACCCCTCAATTTTGTTTTTTTTCCCTTCCCGCCTCCTCCAGCCGGCACGAAATGGGGCAAAACCCCTCAGTTTTGGGGTGTTTCCCCCTTCCCGCCTCCTCCAGCCGGCACAAAACGGGGCAAAACCCCTCAATTTTGGGGTTTTTCCCTTCCCGCCTCCTCCAGCCGGCACGAAACGGGGCAAAACCCCTCAATTTGGGGATTTTTCCCCCCTCCCACCTCCTCCAGCCGGCACAAAATGGGGAAAAAACCCTCAATTTTGGGATTTTTCCCCCCTCCCGCCTCCTCCAGCCGGCACGAAACGGGGCAAAACCCCTCTATTTTGTCTTTTTTTCCCTTCCCGCCTCCTCCAGCCGGCACAAAATGGGGCAAAACCCCTCAATTTTGGGGTTTCCCTCCCCCCAACCCCGTCACAGTCACACAGGGTTTAATTTGGGGTTCGGGGTGGGGGTATATTTTTTTGTGGGGAATATATTTGTTTTTTGGGAGCGGAAAAAGCTGCTTTCACACCCCTCCCCCCCCAAAACGCCGCTGACAGGGAGATGCCGCCATTTTGGGGCTCTCCGGGGCCACCCCAATATCCCCATCCCTTCCCGCCCCCCCCCCAAAGGGTCCCGTTGACTGAATGTGCCTGTTTTTTCTAAAAATCGACTTCAAAAAAACCTACCTCCGACCTCCCCCTCCCCTCCCCCACCCCCCCCAACCCCTCCCCACCCCCACCCCCCCCGAAATTTCACCTCACAACCCCCCCCCCCGAACGAGAGGAGCCAACGGCAGCCGGAGCAGCCCCCAAAATCAGCCCCGCCAGTAGGAAAAAATAACCCGAAAATTCCTCAAATAATCCCCCAAAATGACCAAAATAACCCCAATTTAACCAAAATTGTATAAAATTGGATAAAATCCCTTAAAAAACCCCCAAAAACACCGCCCTCCCCCACATCCGGGTGACGAAGCGGCTCCAGCGCGGTGGTTTCTCTCCTTTCCCCCTCCTCGAGTGCGATTCGGGTGGAAACGATGGCGTTTCGGTTCAAAACGGGTGAGTTTTTCCCCCCGTTTTTCACGGCCCGAAGGGGAAACGGGCGGCCGAAATGTCCCGAAACGGGTGGGTTTTACCCCAAAATTTCCCTTCGGCAAAGCTTCACGGTTGTGTCTTATCCGGGAAAAAGAAAACGAAATAGGAAGAAAGTGACACCAAAACGGCTTCTTTTCATAATAAAAATGGATAAAAACGCAGCGGGAGTGAGGTTGTTTTGGGGCAAAACCAGGAGATTTTGGGGCACTGCGGCATTTGGGGTGAAAAATGGATATTTAGGGGTGGATGTGGCTTCTCTGAGGGCTGATATGGGGTTGTGCCACCCTGGTTTTTGGGGTGAATAAACCCCATTTTGGCGCTGGGGTGTGGCTTCTCCGAGGGCTGATACGGGGTTGTGCCGCCCTGGTTTTTGGGGTGAATAAACCCCATTTTGGCGCTGGTGTGTGGCTTCTCCGAGGGCTGATATGGGGTTGTGCTGCCGTGGTTTTTGGGTTGAATAAACCCCATTTTGGCGCTGGGATGTGGCTTCTCCGAGGGCTGATATGGGGTTGTGCTGCCCTGGTTTTTGGGGTGAATAAACCCCATTTTTGTGCTGGGATGTGGCTTCTCCGAGGGCTGATACGGGGTTGTGCCGCCCTGTTTTTTGGGGTGAATAAACCCCATTTTGGTGCTGGGGTGTGGCTTCTCCGAGGGCTGATGTGGGGTTGTGCTGCCCTGTTTTTTGGGGTGAATAAACCCCATTTTGGTGCTGGGGTGTGGCTTCTCTGAGGGCTGATACGGGGATGTGCTGCCCTTTTTCTGGGGGTAAATAAACCCTATTTTGGTGCTGGATTGTGGCTTCTCCGAGGGCTGATCGTGAGGTTGTGCTACGTTGTTTTTTGGGGTAAAATCTACCCCGTTAGGAGCTTTTGCCACCCGCCGGCCCCGGCTTGATGTGACGATTCATTCCTTTGCAGATCTATTTTGCAGTTAAATCACCCGAATTAGGGCAAAGGCCGGCGCTCGAGAGCCAGGACCCAGGCGCCCGGGTAATATATAGAGGAAATAATCCTCGTTAGCCTCCTTTTTTTTTGGGGGGGGGGGGGGGAAGGGGGATTTAGGGGGACCCCCCCCGGATTCCTGGGTTTCTTGGCCACCTGTGTCCCCGGGAGGGCAGAGGTTGATATCAAAAAGTGACGTTGCGATGAGGTTTTATTGGGATTAAATAAATAGCGTCGGGGTCGGGGGGTGTCGACGGTGGGTGGGGTGTGGGGGGGGACGACAACACGTGTCCCCCCCGCCGGTCCTGTGTCCCCCCGGCTCTGTTCCCCCACCAGCGGGACCCAGGTGTCCCCGATGCCCGTCCTCTTTCCCCTTTCAGACGCCCTCCTTGCTCTTGGTGGTACTCAGGGGGACGGTGACCTCCTCGTCCTTGAGGTGACCCGCTCTGTCGCCGCGCCAGGGGGAGAGAAAACCCCCAAATCTTCAACATTTCTCCCCAAAAACCTTCGTCCCATCTCCCCCCCCAAAAAAACTTTGGTCCTCTTCACCCCAAAAACCTTCATCCCTCGCCCCAGAACCTTCACTCTTCCCACCCCAAAAGCTTTGACCCTTCTCAACCCAAAACCTTTGGTTCTCCTCACCCCAAAACCTTCATCCCTTCTCACCCCAAAACCCTTGGTCCTCTTTGCCCCAAAATCTTCATCCCTTGCCCCAGAACCTTCACTCTTCTCACCCTAAAATCTTCAACCCTTCTCACCCCAAAACCTTTGGTCCTCCTCACCCCAAAGCCTTCGTCCCTTGCCCCAAAATCTTTGGTCCTCTTCACCCCAAAACCCTTATCCCTCACCCCAAAACCTTCACTCTTCCCACCCCAAAACCTCCAAGACCTTTGACCCTTCCCAAACCCAAAACCTTTGTCCCTTCTCGTCCCAAAAGCTTCGGTCCTCTTCACCCCAAAACCTTCAGTCTTCTCATGCCAAAACCTTCCTCCCTCACCCCAAAACTTTCACTCTTCTCACCCCAAAACCTTTGGCCCTTCCCAAACACAAAGCCTTTGGTCTTCTTCACCCCAAAACCTTCATCCCTTCTCTCCCCAAACCCTTTTGGGCTCCTCCAAGAAATCTTGCCCAAAAATGGGCATTTCCCTCCTCCTGTCAACCGCGAAAGGATCGGGGAGAAAAAGGGGATCTGGTGGGGACGGGGTCCCTCAGGGGGGCCAGAGCCGCTTCTCTGGGGAGCTCCTCACCGTTTCTCCACGTCTTTGACGGTCTCGGGCAGCGGCACGTTGCGGGTCTCGGGCAGGAAGCAGGTGGCGATGGCCGAGATGATGGGGGCAGCCCCATAGATGATGAGGGGCAGCACTGGGGTCACGTCGGCTGCCATGCGCACCAGGGGGGCCACCATGCCACCCACGCGAGCCATGGTGCCCCCCAGGCCCATCCCCGTCTGCCTGTGCCGGGGAGAGGGAGGGCGTGGACGGATGGAGGGATGGGATGAGGGTTGGAGGGGTTGATGATGGATGGATGGATGGATGGATGGATGGATGGATGGATGGGTTGAGGGTTGGAAGGGTTGATGGTGGATGGACAGATGGATGGATGGATGGAGAGATGGTTGGATGGATGGATGGGTTGAGGGCTGGAGGGGTTGACGATGGATGGATGGGATGAGGGTTGGAAGGGTTGATGGTGGATGGATGGATGGAGAGATGGATGGATGGATGGATGGGTTGAGGGTTGATGGGGTTGATGGATGGATGGGATGAGGGTTGGAAGGGTTGGTGATGGATGGACAGATGGATGGATGGAGAGATGGTTGGATGGATGGATGGGATGAGGGTTGGAAGGGTTGATGATGGATGGATGGAGAGGTGGTTGGATGGATGGGTTGAGGGTTAGAGGGGTTGATGATGGATGAAGAGGTGGTGGGATGGGTTGAGGGTTAGAGGGGTTGATGGATGGATGGGATGAGGGTTGGAGGGGTTGATGATGGATGGACAGATGGGTGGATGGATGGAGAGGTGGTTGGATGGATGGGTTGAGGGTTGATGGGATTGATGGATGGATGGGATGAGGGAAGGGTTGATGATGGATGGATGGATGGAGAGATGGTTGGATGGACAGATGGGTTGAGGGTTGGAAGGGTTGATGGATGGATGGAGAGATGGTTGGATGGATGGGATGAGGCTTAGAGGGGTTGATGATGGATGGATGCAGCGGTGGTTGGATGGATGGGATGAGGGTTGGAGGAGTTGATGATGGATGGATGCAGAGGTGGTTGGATTGAGGGGTTGAGGACTGGAGGGGTTGATGATGGATGGAGAGGTGGTTGGATGGATGGGTTGAGGGTTGGAGGGGTTGATGATGGATGGGTTGAGGACTGGAGGGGTTGATGATGGATGGAGAGGTGGTTGGATGGATGGGTTGAGGGTTGGAGGGGTTGATGATGGATGGGTTGAGAGGTGGTGGGATGGATGGAGGGGTTGATGGTGGATGGGTGGAGAGGTGGATGGATGGATGGATGGATGGACGGACGGACTGGTGCATGGAATGATTTTCACGTGGATGGATGAGTGGTTGGACTGTGAAGTTGGTGGGTGGGTTGGTGGGGCGGTCAATGGATGGGTGGGTGGGTTGATGGGTGGAAGATGACTTTGTAGGTGGGTTGGCAGATGGATGAGTGGACGGAGGGATGGAGGGCTGTGGTGATGGCAGCGCCGGGAAGTGACAACCACCCACCTGATGACGGTGGGGAAGAGCTCTCCGGTGAAGATGTAGGCGCAGTTGAAGGAGGCGGCCAACGACCCCTTCCCAATCACCGCGAAGGCCATGCGCAGCATCTGCAGCTCTGGGGCCGGGGACGGGAGGTCTCACACCTCCGGCCCCCCACCGGCTCCTCAGTGACCCACTGATGGGTCCTCCAACCCCACGTGCCTCCACACCCGAATGTCCCAAGTCCCTCCAACGACTCTTCGTCCCTCCATCCTTCAATCTTCACCGCTGTCCCCCCAGCACGCCCCCAACGTCCCCCCACCCTCCTCTGTCCTCCCAATTCCCTCCGTCCCTCCGACCTCCACCCATCCTTCCACCCTTTGTCCCTCCATCCCATCATCATCCAACCTTCATCCTTCCACTCTCTGCTCCTCCAACTTCTCTAATTCTACCTCGTCTTCCTCCATCCCATTGTCCTCCATCCCTCCATCTTCCATCCCATTGTCCTCCATCCCTCCATCCCATTGTCCTCCATCCCTCCATCGTCCGTCCCATTGTCTTCCATCCCTCCATCGTCCGTCCCATTGTCCTCCATCCCTCCATTTTCCATCCCATTGTCCTCCATCCCTCCATCCCTCCATCCCATTGTCCTCCATCCCTCCATCTTCCATCTCATTGTCATCCATCCCTCCATCCAATTGTCCTCCATCCCTCCATCTTCCATCCCATTGTCCTCCATCCCTCCATCCCATTGTCCTCCATCCCTCCATCGTCCATCCCATTGTCCTCCATCCCATTGTCCTCCATCCCTCCATCCCATTGTCCTCCATCCCTCCATCTTCCATCCCATTGTCCTCCATCCCTCCATTTTCCATCCCATTGTCCTCCATCCCTCCATCCCATTGTCCTCCATCCCTCCATCGTCGATCCCATTGTCCTCCATCCCTCCATCCCTCCATCCCATTGTCCTCCATCCCATTGTCCTCCATCCCTCCATCCCATTATCCTCCATCCCTCCATCCCATTGTCCTCCATCCCTCCATCTTCCATCCCATTGTCCTCCATCCCTCCATCTTCCGTCCCATTGTCTTCCATTCCTCCATCCCATTGTTCTCCATCCCTCCATCCTCCATCACATTGTCCTCCATCCCTCTGTCCTCCACCCCTCCATCCTCCATCCCATTGTCCTCCACCCCTCCATCCCTCCATCCCATTGTCCCCCATCCCTCCATCCCTCCATCCCATTGTCCTCCATCCCTCCATCTTCCGTTCCATTGTCCTCCATCCCTCCATCCCATTGTCCTCCATCCCTCCATCGTCCGTCCCATTGTCCTCCATCCCTCCATTTTCCATCCCATTGTCCTCCATCCCTCCATCCCATTGTCCTCCATCCCTCCATCTTCCGTTCCATTGTCCTCCATCTTCCGTTCCATTGTCCTCCATCTTCCATCCCATTGTCCTCCATCCCTCCATCGTCCATCCCATTGTCCTCCATCCCTCCATCCCATTGTCCTCCATCCCTCCATCGTCGATCCCATTGTCCTCCATCCCTCCATCCCTCCATCCCATTGTCCTCCATCCCTCCATCCCATTGTCCTCCATCCCATTGTCCTCCATCCCTCCATCCCATTGTCCTCCATCCCTCCATCTTCCATCCCATTGTCCTCCATCCCTCCATCTTCCGTCCCATTGTCTTCCATTCCTCCATCCCATTGTTCTCCATCCCTCCATCCTCCATCACATTGTCCTCCATCCCTCTGTCCTCCACCCCTCCATCCTCCATCCCATTGTCCCCCATCCCTCCATCCCTCCATCCCATTGTCCTCCATCCCTCCATCCCATTGTCCCCCATCCCTCCATACTCCATCCCATTGTCCTCCATCCTCCATCCCGTGGTCCTCCACCCCCCCCACCATCCCTCCGCCCGTCCCGCCGCCCACCCGTTGGCACGATGATGTTGGCGAGGATGCAGATGCCGGCGAGCGCCAAGGAGCCGCTTTGGGCCACCCGCCGCCCCACGCAGCTGATGGCCACCACGGAGGCCAGCTTGGCCGGGATGTCCACAGCCCCGAAGACCAACTGGCTCAGGTAGATGTCCACCCCGAAGCCCTGCAGATCCATGGCCAGCCCGTAGTAGGCGAAGCTGGTGGAGAACCTGCCCCCAAAACCCAACGTTTCAACCCAAACCCCTCCAGGCGGGATCAAGCGGGGACCAAAAAGGTGGGGTTTGGCCCCCAAAAGTTGGGGATTGACCTCAAAAAGATGGGGTTTGGCCAACAAAAGTTGGGGGTTGGCCCACAAAAGGTGGGGTTTGACCCGTGAAAAGTGAGTTTTGGCCCCCAAAAATTGGGGTTTGGCCCCCAAAAGGTGGGGTTTGACCCCAAAAAAGATGGGGTTTGCACCAAAAGGTGGGTTTTGGCCCCCAAAATGTGGGTTTTGGCTTCCAAAAGTTATGGGTTTGCCACAAAAGTGGGGGTTTGGCCCCCAAAAGTTGGGGGTTGACCCCAAAAAGTTGGGGGTTTGCCACAAAAGTTGGGGTTTTGCCCCCAAAAGGTGGGGTTTGGCCCCTGAAAAGTGAGTTTTGGCCCCCAAAGGTTGGGGTTTGGCCCCCCAAAAGGTGAGTTTTGACCCCCAAAAGATGGGATTTGCCCCAAAATGTGGGGTTTTGGCCCCCAAAAAGTGACTTCTGGCCCCCCAAGCCCCCCACTTGCCAGAGGAAGGAGACGCCGCAGGAGACCGTCCTCATCCCGGGGGTGCGGACCAGGGCGGCCAGGGCTCCCCCCGGCAGCGGTGGCTCCCGGCGCACCAGCGCCCGCAGCGCCTGCGGATCAGGAGATCCACAGAGGGATCAAGAGGGATCCAAAGGGTCTCGGGGTGGGGGGGATCCAGGTGATCCGGAGGGGATTGGAGGGATCGGGGGGGGATGTAGGCGGATCAGAAGGGTCTAGGAGAGGATCTCAGGGGTCTGGGGGGGGGATCCAGGTGATCTGGAGGGAATTGGGGGGATCTAGGGAGGATCTAGGAGGGGATATCGGGGGTCTTGGGGGGGGATCCAGGTGATTTGGAGGGGATTGGAGGGATCTAGGGAGGATCTAGGAGGGATCAGAAGGGTCTAGGAGGGGATATCAGGGGTCTTGGGGGGGATCCAGGCGATCTGGAGGGAACTGGGGGGATCTAGGAGGGATCAGAAGGGTCTAGGAGGGGATCTCTGGGGTCTTGGGGGGGATCCAGGTGATTGGGAGGGGATTGGAGGCATTGGGAGGGATCTAGGAGGGATCAGAGGGATACAAGGGGTCTCGGGGGGAGGGATTCCGATGATCTGGAGGAGATAGGAGGGGTCTGGGGGGGGGATCTAGGAGGGATCAGAAGGGTCTTGGGGGGGATCCAGGTGATTGGGGGGGGGGGGAATTGGAGGGATCTGGGGAGGATCTAGGTGGGTCAGAGGGATCTAGGAGGGATACCAGGGGTCTTGGGGGGGGATCCAGATGATCTGGAGGGGATTGGAGGGATCTGGGGGGATCTAGGAGGGATACGAGGGGTCTCAGGGAGGGGGATCCAGGTGATCGGGGGGGGCATTTTAGGGAACTGGGAGGATCTAGGCGAGATCTAGGAGGGGATACCATGGGTCTTGGGGGGGATCCAGGTGATTTTGAGGGATCAGGGGGAGATCTAGAAGGGATCAGAAGGGTCTGGGAGTGGATACCAGGGGTCTTGGGGGGGATCCAAGTGATTGGGGGGGGATTGGAGGCATTGGGAGGGATCTAGGAGGGATCAGAGGGATACAAGGGGTCCCAGGGCGGGGGATCCAGGTGATCTGGAGGGGATTGGAGGGATCTGGGAGGGATACAAGGGGTCTCAGAGGTGATCTGGAGAGCTGGGGAAGTGTTGGACGGACCTAAGGAGGACTTGGAATGTGGGGGGATCCGGGTGATCAAGAAGGGTCTGGGAGGGATCTTGGGTGAGGGGGAAGGTCAGAAGTATATAGGAGGGACAGAGAGGATCTGGGGGGATCTGGGCCGAGTAGAGGGGAAATGGGGGGGATCTAATGGAGAATGAGGGCGGTCTGGAAGGATTCGGGGGGGGATCTATTGAGATCTGGGAGGATCTGGAAGGGATCTGGGGGGCTGTGGAGGGATGTAGGAGAGGACAGAAGGGAACTGGGTGGGCTCCAGGGGAGACTGAGGGGATCTGGAAGGGATCTGGGAGGGTTGTGTGGGTGTAGGAGAGGATAGAAGGGAAGTGGGGTGGATCTGGGGGAGATTGGGGGGATCTGGAAGGGATCTGGTGGTGTGTGAAGGGATGTAGGAGAGGACAGAAGGGAACTGGGGGGGCTGTAGGGGAGATTGGGGGGATCTGGAAGGGATCTGGGGTGGTGTGGAGGGATGTAGGAGAGGACAGAAGGGAACTGGGGGGGCTGTAGGGGAGATGGGGGGGATCTGGAAGGGATCTGGTGGTGTGTGGAGGGATGTAGGAGAGGATAGAAGGGAACTGGGGGGGCTGTAGGGGAGCCGGGGGGGATCTGGAAGGGATCTGGGGGGGTTGTGGGGATGTAGGAGAGGACAGAATGGAACCGGGGGGGCTGTAGGGGAGCCTGGGGGGATCTGGGGACGTTAGGGTGTAGATCAGGAGGATTTAGGGGGGGGGATCTGGTGGGGGGGGGGGGAGAATGGTTCCGGGCAGCCCCCCCGCCATCACCTCCTCGCTGAGTTTATCCCCCTCCTCCTTCCTGCCGTTGACGCGGGCGACTTTGCGGAGCCCCTTCAGGGCCAGGTCGGGTCTCCCCGAAATCACCTGCCACCGGGCCGACTCCACGAAGAGCCTTTGGGAAGAGGGAAGAGGGGTTACGGAGTTGGGGGGGGACACCCCCAGGTGTCCGGGGGAGGGGGTGGTAGGGGGCAGCGGGGGTCCCGCTCCCACCCTACCCCTCGCCCCGACGCCTGGCTTCCCCCTACCAGGAGTAGAGGAAGAAGATGAAGAAGGGGAGGGAGACGACGAGCTGGAGCCAGCGCCAGTGAGGGAGGCCGAAGGCCGCGGCCGCCAGCACGAACTGCCCCAAGGTGTAGCAGTAACCATTGATGGTGCCCACCACGGCCCGCGCTGCCGTCGGGATCCACTCCATGCCTGCGGGGCAACCGGCAGCACCCAGGTTGGAGCCCATGTCCCTCCCAAGGGTCAATGGTGGAGCCCACGTCCCTCCCAAGGGTCAACGGTGGTGGGGTTGGAGCCCACATCCCCCCCAAGGGTCAACGATGGAGCCCACGTCCCTCCCAAGGGTTAACGGTGGAGCCCACGTCCCTCCCAAGGGTTAACGGTGGAGCCCATGTCCCTCCCAAGGGTTAACGGTGGTCGGGTTGGAGCCCACGTCCCTCCCACGGGTCAACGGTGGTGGGGTTGGAGCCCACGTCCCTCCCAAGGGTTAATGGTGGTCGGGTTGGAGCCCACGTCCCTCCCACGGGTCAACGGTGGTGGGGTTGGAGCCCATGTCCCTCCCAAGGGTTAATGGTGGTCGGGTTGGAGCCCACGGCCCTCCCACGGGTCAAAGGTGGTGGGGTTGGAGCCCACGTCCCTCCCAAGGGTCAACGGTGGTGGGGTTGGAGCCCACGTCCCTCCCAAGGGTCAACAGTGGTGGGGTTGGAGCCCACGTCCCTCCCAAGGGTTAACGCTGGAGCCCACGTCCCTCCCAAGAGTCAATGGTGGTGGGGTTGGAGCCCACGTCCCTCCCAATGGTCAACGGTGGAGCCCACGTCCCTCCCAAGGGTCAACGGTGGTGGGGTTGGAGCCCATGTCCCTCCCAAGGGTTAATGGTGGTCGGGTTGGAGCCCACGTCCCTCCCACGGGTCAAAGGTGGTGGGGTTGGAGCCCACGTCCCTCCCAAGGGTCAACGGTGGTGGGGTTGGAGCCCACGTCCCTCCCAAGGGTCAACAGTGGTGGGGTAGGAGCCCACGTCCCTCCCAATGGTCACCGGTGGAGCCCATGTCCCTCCCAAGGGTCAACGGTGGTGGGGTTGGAGCCCATGTCCCTCCCAAGGGTCAACGGTGGAGCCCACGTCCCTCCCAAGGGTTAATGGTGGTCGGGTTGGAGCCCACGGCCCTCCCACGGGTCAAAGGTGGTGGGGTTGGAGCCCACGTCCCTCCCAAGGGTCAACGGTGGTGGGGTTGGAGCCCACGTCCCTCCCAAGGGTCAACGGTGGTGGGGTTGGAGCCCACGTCCCTCCCAAGGGTTAACGCTGGAGCCCACGTCCCTCCCAAGAGTCAATGGTGGTGGGGTTGGAGCCCACGTCCCTCCCAATGGTCAACGGTGGAGCCCACGTCCCTCCCAAGGGTCAACGGTGGTGGGGTTGGAGCCCATGTCCCTCCCAAGGGTTAATGGTGGTCGGGTTGGAGCCCACGTCCCTCCCACGGGTCAAAGGTGGTGGGGTTGGAGCCCACGTCCCTCCCAAGGGTCAACGGTGGTGGGGTTGGAGCCCACGTCCCTCCCAAGGGTCAACAGTGGTGGGGTAGGAGCCCACGTCCCTCCCAATGGTCAACGGTGGAGCCCATGTCCCTCCCAAGGGTCAACGGTGGTGGGGTTGGAGCCCATGTCCCTCCCAAGGGTCAACGGTGGAGCCCACGTCCCTCCCAAGGGTTAATGGTGGTCGGGTTGGAGCCCACGTCCCTCCCACGGGTCAAAGGTGGTGGGGTTGGAGCCCACGTCCCTCCCAAGGGTCAACGGTGGTGGGGTTGGAGCCCACGTCCCTCCCAAGGGTCAACAGTGGTGGGGTTGGAGCCCACGTCCCTCCCAAGGGTTAACGCTGGAGCCCACGTCCCTCCCAAGAGTCAATGGTGGTGGGGTTGGAGCCCACGTCCCTCCCAATGGTCAACGGTGGAGCCCACGTCCCTCCCAAGGGTCAACGGTGGTGGGGTTGGAGCCCATGTCCCTCCCAAGGGTTAATGGTGGTCGGGTTGGAGCCCACGGCCCTCCCACGGGTCAAAGGTGGTGGGGTTGGAGCCCACGTCCCTCCCAAGGGTCAACGGTGGTGGGGTTGGAGCCCACGTCCCTCCCAAGGGTCAACAGTGGTGGGGTTGGAGTCCACATCCCTCCCAATGGTCAACGCTGGAGCCCACGTCCCTCCCAAGAGTCAATGGTGGTGGGGTTGGAGCCCACGTCCCTCCCAAGGGTCAACGGTGGAGCCCACGTCCCTCCCAAGGGTCAACGGTGGTGGGGTTGGAGCCCACGTCCCTCCCAAGGGTCAACAGTGGTGGGGTTGGAGCTCATTTCCCCCCCCAAGGGTCAACGGTGGTAGGGTTGAAGCTCATTTCCCCCCCAAGGGTCAATGGTGTTGGGGTTGGAGCCTGGATATCTGGGTCCCTCCCACGGGGTCGGGGTGGTAGGACCAAGCCCTGACCCCCAGGTCCCTCCCATGGGTCGGGGTGGTAGGACCAAGCCCAGGCCCCCAGGTCCCCATCTCACAGAGGGAGGCGGAGTTGAGGGACACCCCGGCCATGGCCAGACCCGTCAGGAAGCGGCAGAGACAGTAGACGATGAAGGTGGGGGCGGCCGCGGTGCCGACCCCCGTCACCCCCAGCTGCAGGTAGCACCAGGTCAGCAGCGCCCGGCGCCCGAACCTGCCGGGACACGGCGCTGGGGACACTGGGATGGGGGACATGGGGCACTGGGATGCTGATATGGGGCACTGGGAGAGGGGCACGAGGCACTGGGGGTGCTGGGATGGGGGATATGGGGTGCTGGAGGTGTTGGGACAGGGGACATGGGGTGCTGGAGCTACTGGGATGGGGGTTGTGGGGTGCTGGGACCACTGGGATGGGGGTTGTGGGGTGCTGAGGGAACTGGGATGGGGGTTGTGGGGTGCTGGGACCACTGGGATGGGGTTGTGGGGTGCTGGAGGTGTTGGGACAGGGGACATGGGGTGCTGGAGCTACTGGGATGGGGGTTGTGGGGTGCTGAGGGAACTGGGATGGGGGTTGTGGGGTGCTGGGACCACTGGGATGGGGAAATGGGCACTGGGATGGGGACACAAGACGTTTGGAACACTGGAACAGGGAATATGGGCACTGGGAATACTGGGACTTGAGGACAGGGGGACAAGCCATACTGGGACAAACCCACCCTGGGGACAGGGGGACACCAAGGGCCAGAGGGAGGGGAGGACATCCCTGTGTGTACCCCTCCCCTTTCCCCCTTCCCAGTTCCTCCCAGTTCCTCCCAGTACAGCTCCGGACTGGCCACGCACTTGTCGGAGAGGACACCGAAGAGGCCAGAGCCCAGGAGGATCCCGGCCATGTAGATGGATTGGGCCACCTGCCTCAACTTCTTGGACTCGCACACCAGGTCCCACTGCCACCGGGGAGAGGACATGGGCGTCAACCCCCGGATGTCTGAGTCCCCCACCCCACCCCACGGTGGGAAGGTTGGGGGGTTGTGGGCCACCCCTCACCTCGGTAACGATGGTGTGAGCGAAGATGCCATCGTGGTAGGTCCAGCCATCGTGGCACGGCTCGGTGGCCGCCCCGTTGGCTGTGCCGTTGACCGTGGCGTTGACCTCCAAGAGGTGCCACTGGGGCTCCACGTAGCGGCGGCAGCGCTGGGGGCGGTGGTGGCCGTCAGAAGGGATGGAGACAAAGAGTGGGACGTCCTCAACGCTGTCATTGGCCACAGGCCGAGGCCGGCAGTGGTGCTCGGGGACGCCAGCGGTGAAGTTCTGCAGAAGGTTGTGGCTGGCCAGCATGAGCAGCGGAATGGCCAGGGCGGCCACGTAGGTCATCTGGAAGCGGCCCATCCCGCCCAGGCGGGCCAGCAGCTCCACGAAGGTCATGGTGGGACGAAGGATGGGGCTGAGGAGGGAGGCCCAGGCCAGCTGGAGGAGAAGAGGTTGAAGGATGGGCCAAGGGGTGGCTGAAGGGGTGGCCAAGGGGTGGTTTGGATGGTCCATGAATGGATGGATCCAAGGTGGGACGGAGGGGTGGCCAAGAATGGACCAAGGGATGGCCCAAGAGGTGGTCAAGGGGTGGTTTGGATGGTCCGCGAATGAATGGGTCCAAGGATGGACCAAGGGGTGGCCAAGGATGGACCAAGAGGTGATCAAGGGGTGGTTTAGGTGGTCGGTGAATGGATGGATCCAAGGATGGACCAAGGGGTGGCCAAGGGGTGGCCCAAGAGGTGACCAAGGGGTGGTTTGGGTGGTCGGTGAATGGATGGATCCAAGGACGGCCCAAGAGGTGGCCAAGGGGGGGCCGAGGGGTGGTTTGGGTGGATCCAAGGATGGACTGAGGGGTGGCCGAGGGGCGGTGTGGAGGAAGGGGTGAGGGCCAGACAGAAGGACAGACCGAGGGACGGATGAGGGACCCGGGAGTGGAGGGACCGAGGAGCGGCGAAGGGGTGGAGGGCCGAGATGGGGATTGGCTGAGGGGACAACTGAAGGGTGACCGAGGCGGGGGGCAGGGCCGAGTATGAGGGACGGACCAACGGACGGACCAAGGGAGGGATGGAGGGATCAAGGGGAAGGTCGAGGGAGGGACGGATTGACCCTCTGTTGATCATCTGTTGATCAGTCCATCAATCTATTGATCGGTCTATCAATAGGTCCATTGATGGATTGATTGATCTGTCCGTCCACCCAGCGATCGATCAGTTGGTCTGGTCCCTGTCTGTCAGTCTTTCTGTTGCTCTCTCGCTCTATGATCTATCAGCCCCTCGATCGATCGATCGATCTATCAGTCTATTGATCTGCCAATCGCGCTATCAATCAGCTGCACTAGCAATCTAGTGATCTCTATTGATCCACCGGGGTGTCTATCCACCTGTCAGTCTATCAGTCTGCCAGTCTGTCTGTCTATCAGTCTAGCGATCCATCGATCTAATTGATCAATCCACCCATCAGACTGTCGATCTGTCAGCCTGTCGATCCATCAGCCTAATTGATCAATCCACCCATCCCTCTGTCGATCAATATCGGTCTCTATTGATCTATTTATTTCTCGCGGTCAGCTCTGCCCCTCACTGCTCTCCCTCCTCCTCCTCCTCCTCCTCCCTCCCCCCCATTATTGATCGACCAACTGATCAACCGATCAATCAACCGATCAATCAACCGATCAATCAACCAATCAATCAATCCTCTCTCGCTTCTGCCCCACCAATCTCTCAAAAGGTCCCTCCCCTCAATGATCCCTCGCGATCGATTGATCCCTACCGGCTCTTTCGCTCCTCTCCCTCTTCCTGCCGCTCTCTCGCTCTCCGGCTCGGTCTCTCCGGCCACCCGCTGTCCACCCGTCCGTCCCTCTGTCCCTCCGTCCCTCCCTCCGCCACTCCCACTCCCTCTTCCTTCGCCGTCCTTCACCCCTCGCCCAATCAATCGATCGATCAATCGATGGGTTTCTCGATCGTCTGTGCCAACTGTGATCCTGCCGGCGGACCCGCCCGCCCACCCCACCCCCCCGGCCCTCTGCCCATCTATTGACTCCTCACCCTGGCAATCAATCGATCTATCTGCCGATCAATCGGGTCCACATAGGTCTATTGATCAGTTTCCGGATCTCCCCCTATTGATCGATCTAGTGGGCTCCCTGCCGATCAAACCGGTGAGCGCTTTCTCTGCTGATGAGTTATTGATCTGGAGATCTTTATTCTCTAGAATGTGTCGATCGTCAATTGGTCCATAATCTCTCTCTTTATTGACCGATCTATTGGTCTATGTGTTTCTATTGATCAATCTATTGATCAATCTCTTGTTCTACAGCTTCTCTACTGTCCATCCGACGGTGGGTGTATCTCTATTACCAATAAATCGATCTATAATCTATTCATCGATCAACCTATTGGTCTGCAGTTTTCTACTGACGAACCTGTTGAACCGTGATCCACCGATCAATCTCTCTTGATCAATCTATGGGTCTATCGATCAGTTTGTTGATTTATAATCTTTTGATTGATCAACGTATCGATCCTAATCTCTCTATCGACCCGTCTATTGGCCTATAATCTTCTATTGATTGATTCATTAACCTTTAATCTATCGACTGATCTATTGGGCTCTGTCTATTGATCAACCTATCAACCTATAGTGTATTGATCAATATAGTGATCTTTATCTATTGACTGGTTTGTCGGTCTCTATTGATCAATCTATTGAGCTTAAATCTCACTATCAATCAATCTATTGACATATAATCTTTCCATTGATCCCTTTCTCTCTATTGATTGATCTAATTGATCTTTAATCTCAATCTGTTGATTTATAATCTTTCTATTGATCAACGTATCAATCTTTAATCTCTCTGTTGATCAGTCTCTTGACCTCTAATCTCTCTATTGATCAGCCTCTCTCTCCAGTGATCGGTCTACTGAGCTTTAATGTCTCTCCTGAGCAGTTAATTGGTCTGTCTCTCTCCCGATCAACACATTGATCCGCACATTGATCCCTCTATTGATCCACTCACCTGTCCGTCGCGCTTGCTAGCTCCCAACCTCTCCCAGCACCAAACCCCGCTCGCCGGAACCGTCTGCCGCCAGCTACCACCCCCCAGCCCTGTGGCTGCCCATGGCCACAGCCCCGGCCCCGGCCCCGGCCCTGTCCCCCCTCCTATTTAAAGCCACCCCCGGTCCCGGTTAACGTTTGACTGCGGTGGGACCAGATCCCACTATGGGTCAGTGGAGACGATCGTCAGGCGGAAACGTTGGCGCCGGCCACGCCGGTCCCCAACCAGGGATGCCCGATGACTCCCTGGGGCCATCCCATCCTCTCCATCCTCTTCCTCACCGAGGAAGCCCTCAGCCCCAGGTGGAGGGGGACCACCCCGGCCCCATCCCCCCCAGTTTGTTTTCACCATCCATGGTGGCTGATTCATGGGGCAAAGTCCTCGGGAGCCCTGAACTGGATCCCTGGGAGCCCCTTGGACCCCGGGCAGGAGGGCAGCGGGAGGCAGCAGAGCGTAGGCAGGCCGGGGCAGTGACCAGGAGACTTGGGGGGTGGCTGGAGGGGGCAGGACACTTGGGTGCTCGCCGGCTGGGTGGTTGGAGAGGAGGGTGCCGGGTGTGCTGGGTGGCCAGAAGCTTGGGTCCTTGGGATGCCTGGGCACCAGGAGGAGCCTCGGGATCCCTGGCTCCTTGGGATTTCTCGGCACCTGGATGCCTTGATTCTTGGGGTCCCTGGGTCTTTGGGATATTGGGGCACCAAGATGGTTCCCTGGGTCTTTGGGATGTCTGGACACCCGGATACCTTGATTCCTGAGATCCCTGGGTCTTTGGGATGTCTGGGCACCAGGATGACTCTTGGGATCCCTGGGTCTTTGGGATTTCTCGGCACCCAGATGCCTCGATTCCTGGGATCCCTGGGTCTTTGGGATGTCGGGGCACCCAGATGCCTTGATTTTTGAGATCCCTGGGTCTTTAGGATATTGGTGCACCCAGACACCTTGATTTTGGGGATCCCTGGGTCCTTGGGATGTCTGGGCACCCGGATACCGTGATTCCTGGGATCCCTGGGTCCTTGGGATGTCAGGACACCAGGATGCCTTGATTCTTGGGATCTCTAGATCCTTGGGACATCTGGGCACCCGGAAGCCTGGGTCCTTGGGATGGCCGGGGACCCAGTGGGTCCTCAAGATCCCCGGGTCTTCAGGATCCCTGGGTCCTTGGGATCCCTGGGGACCCAGACACATGGTTCCTTGCGATCCCTGGGTCCTTGGGATGGCCGGGGACCCAGTGGGTCCTCAGGATCTCTGGATCTTTAGGATCGCAGGGTCCTTGGGAACCCTGGGGACCCAGGCACGTGGTTCCTTGGGATCTCTGGGTCCTTTGGACGTCTGGGTCCTCCCTGCGCTCTTGAGCGCGACTCTCCCTCCCTCTCAGCTCTGGCGCACGCAGAGGGGAGGAGGGGACGGTGGATGGAGGTGGATGGAGGGAGGAAGGGGGGGAGGACGCGATTCCGAGGCCACAGCACCCCACTGGGTCCCATATTTGCCTTCGGGGCGGGACGGCCAGGCTACGCGGGACCCCCCGCCGCCGTGGGAAAACAACCCCACCGCCTCTCCGCGCCCTCCCACCAGCCGCGTTTCACGCGATTTTTTTTTTTTTTTTTTTTGCTTTTATTGTTTTTATTCCAGCACAGAAAAACCATCCTGCGAAGCAGCGGGTTGGGGATACACCATCCCCCAATCCTCCACGGTGAGGAGGACATCTGGGCCTCCTCGGCCATCCAAGAGGGTGCCTGTGGTCATCACTGGCCCTTTGCTCTTCGGGGGGGGGACGTACCCACCCACAATGCCACTTCTGCTCCTTTATCCGCTGGGTACATTGAGGTCTGGGGGGGTGGTCGGCACTAGCAGGGCCCTGTGGTGGCACTGGGTTGGGTGGGCTGAAGTGGGACCTGGAGATGTTGGGCTTCGTCCTTCTGGGGTTGGGTCCTGGGTGGGGGGAGAAGGAGGATGGGGGCGTAGGTGGTTTGGGGCGGGGGGGGGGGCAGGTGGGTTTTCATGCTGCTGTCCCCCCTCCTTCCCCATTGACCTGTCCATCCGTCTTCATAGACATCCGTCTGTCCATCCTTTCATCCATCCATTGCCGTACTTTTCTTCTTATCCATCCGCCCATCCAGTCCCACCCGCACGACACCAATCCTCCGTCCCTCCCTCCCCATGTCCAACCGACCCTTCTCCCCACCATCCCTCCCCGTGGCCACCCGTCCGTCTGTCCCTCCCCCACCATCCCATAAGTCCCTCCCCTTGTCCTTCCGTCCCTCCAGTCCCACCTGCCCTCCACCTCCTCCACAGTCTCAGGCAGCGCCATGTCCCGCGTCTCCGGCAAGAAGGTGGCCACCAGCCCCGACACCACAGGGGCCGCCCCATAGATGATGAAGGGCAACACAGGGAAGACCTCACCCGCCATCTTCACCAAGGGGGCCGTGATGCTGCCCAACCGGGCCATGGTGTTGGCCAACC